>CAUYPK010056579.1:0-13323 GCA_963574355.1 Loris lydekkerianus | reverse complement strand
CCCGTGGCAACGGCCCGGGGGTCGGGCCGGCGCGGGCCCCCGGGGGGGGGGGGGGGGGGGGGGGGCCCGGCCAGAGACCGCGAGGCGGGGTCGGCAGGGACGCCGCGCTGAGGGTCGCGGCTGTTGCTGTCGCGCCCGTCGCCCGGCTGCGCGGCGGGGCGGGCCGACGGCGGTCGCGGCGCCAGGCCTCACAAAGAGCAACAGTCCAGCCCGTCGACCCGCAGTCCTGGCGCTGAGGCCCGCCCCGAGGGGCCAGGGGCGGCCGCGCCGGGTCCCCGGGGGGAGCGCAGCGGGGATAAGGCACTTCCTGCCTGGGCCCCCCGCCCTGGCCCGATCCCTGACTGCTTCGAAGCTGCCCAGTCCGCACCGCCTCCTCTGCCCCACCGGTTCTGATCCCCAGTTCCCCCGCAGCACTCACCCTGAGCTGCTGTGAGATCCGCGGCCGCCAGCGGCTCTTCGCTCCTCAGCTGGGTAGAAGCCCCTCAGCCACCCGAGTCTCCAGGTTTAGTCAGGCCCAGGCCTTGGCCCCGCCTCTCCTTGCTTGGGTCTCAGCGTCAATCACCCGCTGTGGCTCCGCCCCTCCAGGAGTCGGCGCTCCCGGTTGGCCTGGAACGCCCTTCATTTCTAGGCCCCGCCTCTCTCCTCGGCACCCTGCCCCTTCCGCTGAGCCCCGCCCCTTCTTTGGCTCACCCTCCCCCACTCCAGTTCCCTTTTGCTTTTCGGCCCACCCCTCCCAGAAGCCGCAGACCCCAAGGCCTGCTCCCTGCATCTCGCCCCGCCCCCGACCTAACATCTTGCACTCTTACAGCCAATAAGAGAGGCTAACGAGGCTGCCAATGGGGCGAGGCCTAGGATCCACCTCCCCCTCCCAGCTGAGAGCACATAACACAGCGTCCACGTGAGTCAACTTCTTAAAGGAGACGGCTCCGCCTAGTTAATTGCAGCAGCTGGGAGCCTTCGGGCGTCCTTAGCGTCACCAGGTGGAGACGAGGGCCTAGCTTTCTGATACCAGAGAGGCCCAGTGATGACGAATGAAATTAACAGGCTGTTTTCTAGACCAAAGCAGGTACGTAAAGAGAGTTAAAATGCACCGTGTAAGTCATTTCATGGAGTCACTTGTCACTCTTACTTTCAAAACCCTAACCCTTCCTATGTGAACATAGAGGAATTCCTGGAAAACATCCAGGGGAAAGAATTTTTCAACTGTGCCTGACTTTATTTACAACTACTTGAGTTTTTTCCTAGTAGTGGGAATGATTCTCAAAAAAGATGAGAAAATTCAGTCTCATACATGAAGATTTTCTACCTCAGAGAATCTGAAATTTGTAAATAGGGTAGCTGTTCCCTTAACCCTCACCCACACTCACGATGGAAGGTTTTGCTTCTCATTTCATCGAATTTCTCAGGTACTTTTTTTTGGCTTTCAGAATAAAGCAAAAAACTCGAAGATGCCTTTTTCTTAGATTACAATATAAATTAACATTTGAAGTCAATTTGCAAGGTGTTTAAAGCCCTTTTTGGTGGGATAGAGGTTCTGAAGCAAATCGCAGCGCTTGACTCCTGGTCCTGCCCAGTGCTTTTTTTTTTTTTTTTTTCCTTGCTGTGTTTTTTTATTCTTTCTTTCTTCTTCTTCTTCTTTTTTTTTTTTTTTCCCAGTTTTGGCCAGGGCTGCGCTTGAACCCGCCACCCCCGGTATATGGAGCCAGTGCCCTACTCCTTGAGCCACAGGCACTGACTGCCCGATCCATCAGTGTTTTCATTCAGTTCAAATAAAGTTCGTATGACCCTCAAAGTCAAGGACTAGTTACGGTTTCTTTTCTTTTTCCCGAGAACCAGGGTGGTAGTGAGGACTAGTTATCTTTTGATAAGTAAGTTATCTCTTTGTTTTAGTTAGTATTAATTACAAAAGTAACACGTTTATTGTATGCAGGTCATACTGCCTCACTTCATAAAAAGACTGCCATCTTAGAATGGGTACAGGCGATTGCACTAATGTACACAGCTATGATTTAACAATTAAAAAAAAAAAAAAAAAAGACTACCATCTGGGGCGACGCCTGTGGCTCAAAGGGGTAGGGCGCCGGCCCTATATGACGGAGGTGGCGGGTTCAAACCCAGCCCGGCCAAAAACTGCAAAAAAAAAAAAAAAGACTGCCATCTGCTAACGGGCTTCGTCTATATCCTCCTCTCCTCCCAAAATGAATGTGCATATTGTACCTCTTGTCCTTTAACTGGCTTTTTTTTCCCCACTCAATATGTTATGGCCATTGTTTTATGTTAAATGTCTCTTTTATCTACAAATTTATCTTTATGGTTTTCCATAGTATGAATCCACCATCTTTTATTAAACAAATGTTCTACTGATACATAGTTTGCCTTCAATCTTTTAGTACTAAAAATACTGCTGTAATCAACACCTGTATTCATCATGAAATATTCAACTATTTCTGAATGCAACCATTCAAAAAGAGAATAAAATGCTTAATCTTACGGGAATGAATACTTTTAAGTTCCAAGTAAAACAACAGGGACAGTATTTATTCATTTAACAAGTAATATAAAGTGCTTCCTGTTATAAATGCCTTAAAATTATTAATCCCTTTAATTTTCGCAACCCTTAGTTAAGTACTATTATCCCTATTTTGAGTAACTTGTCAAAGGTCACCCCATAAAGTTATTGACTACGATATTTGTAAACTTGGAAAATAATGGTGAAATTTTATTTTAGAAAGATTACTCTGGATAATGATTATGTGCAGAGTTAAAATTGAAGTATGAGAGTGGGTGTGTTAGCTCACACTTATAATCCCCAATACTTTGGGGAGGCTGAGGCAGAAGGATTGCTTGAGGGCAGGAGTTCAAGACTAGCCTGGGTAACATAGTGAGACCCTATCTTTACCAAAAAAAAAAAAAAAAAATTGGCGGCGCCTATAGCTCAGTTAGCAGGGCACCAGCCACTTACACCTAGGGTGGCGGTTTAGAACTTGGCTGGGTCCTACTAAGCAATAAGACAACTGCAACCAAAAAACAGCCAGGTGTTGTGGCAAGTGCCTGTAGTCCCAGCTACTTGGGAGGCTGAGGCAAGAGAATACCTTAAGTCCAA
Source organism: Loris lydekkerianus (assembly GCA_963574355.1). NCBI lineage: Eukaryota > Metazoa > Chordata > Mammalia > Primates > Lorisidae > Loris > Loris lydekkerianus. The sequence goes on along the minus strand of CAUYPK010056579.1, from coordinate 10,220 downwards.
GAGTTTGAGGTTGCTGTGAGCAGTGATGCCACAGCACCCTACCCAGGGCGACAGCTTGAGACTCTGTCTCAAAAAAAATAAAAATAAAATGACAGCCATGTATAAAATAAGGGCACAAGAGAATGTAATTGAAGGTGCAGATTTAACTTTAACAAGAGTGGCTGCACAGGGCTGACTCTTTATCGGTGGACTAAGGACATACTTTTCAAAGATAAGCCAGAGGTTTTATCCTAGGTGACTGGTAGAGTGAAGATTTCCCATTGCCAGATATTGAACAGTTGGGAGAGTTGATTTGGGATGAAAGACAATGAGTCTGAGCTACCTTTCATTAGCTATGAAAAGTATACAATTAAAGATCATATAACAAATACAGAAGAGAAATTAAAAAAGAGTGAGAGGTTTGAAACTTACCTTGTTGAGTTTTAGGTTAGAACTGTGTTATACAATAAAATAATTTGGAATAGATATTTTACTGAAACTTTATACTACTAAGACCACTAAGAACATGATGCATTTTCCACTTTTCAAGTCTTCTTTCACATCTTACAGTAAAATTTTATGGTATAGCTGCCTCTGTCTAGTTTGTTCATAAGGCATTGTAGTATTATATCTAGGTATTGCATATTTTCTGGGGGTGTTATGTGCTATATTGAGTACATCCTCCCCCAATTCATATATTGAAATCCCAACTCCTTGTATCTCAGAATATGACTGTATTTGGAGGTAGGGACTTTATTTTTATCTTTTTCTTTTGAGACAGAGTCTTACTCTATTGCCCTAGGCTAGAGTGCTGTGGTCTGAGAGCTCACAGCAACCTCAAACTCTTGAGCTCAAGTGATCCTCTTGTCTCAACCTCCCGAATAGCTGGGATTACAGGTGCCCAACACATTGCTCAGCTAGTTTTTCTATTTGTAGAGATAGTCTTGCTCTTTTTCAGGCTGGTCTTGAACTCCTGAGCTCAGGTGATCCTCCGGTCTTTGCCTCCCAGAGTGCTGGGATTACAGGTGTGAGTCACACTGTGTCTGGCTTGGAGATAGGGACTTTAAATGGTGATTATGTATTAGGCCATTAGGGTGGGCCCTAATTCAATCTAATTGGTGTTCTTATGCAAAGAAGAAATTAGGTCACGCAGAGATCCCAGGGATGGTGGCACGCAGAGAAAAGACCATGTGAGGACACATGGGGAAGGCAACCAACTGCAAGCCAAGGAGAGAGGCCTCAGAAGAGAAGTGATTACACTCTTCAACACTGATCTTGGACTCCTAGCCTCTGTAACTGTGGGAAAATACATTTCTGTTTAAGCCACCCAATCTGTGGTATTTTATTGTGGCAGCCTTAGCACACTAATACAGGGGGTCACTGTAAATGGGAACTTCCCATGTTATAGAACTTCAACTAGTTATTTGTTGTTTTGTAAGCAAGATAACGATTTTGTCATTTATTTTCCTGAATTTTGTAGAAAAAAAATTTTTTTGGCTGCAAATGATCATTTGCTGCCTATTCTCTTTTCGTTTTGCCTTTTATTTCTTTGAAAAATCCCTGTTTATGTATATTTGAATACAAGTGTGAATAGTTCTATCAAACAAATTCCTAGAAGTTATTGTTAGTTAGCAAAATTTCTTTTTAAAAATAAATAATGGATATGAACTTTTATCAGGTACCTTTTCAGTATCCATGGAGAAGACCATGTTTTTCCCCTCATGCTATTCCTGTATATGATGTTATTACAGTAGCCCATCTCCAACAATAAAACAGCTTTGCATTTCTGAGATAAAAATTCCTTTGCCATTTGACATGTCCTAACTCTGACATACTCTGAGTATATAAAATCAAAAACAAGAGTATACCAATATACCGTATATACTCGAGTATAAGCCAAGTTTTTTCGGCACAAAATTTGGGCCGAGTTGGGGTTTTTCGGCAAAAACTCGGCTTATACTTGAGTATATAGGTACTTTATTATGGTTACTAACTGTACTTTCTGTCTGAAATTGTCTGCTATGTCCCCAATAGATGATTCCATTTAATATTAATAACTACAAACCCTGATTCAAACTTTCAAAATGTCCTTTTTATTTATTTTACTTTTTATTTATTTATTTTTTGAGAAAGAGTCTCACTTTGTAGCCCTCAGTAGAGTGCCCTGGTGGCATAGCTCATAGCAACCTCAAACTCTTGGGCTCAGGTGATCCTTTTGCCTTAGCCTTCCAAATAGCCGGGACTATAAGCTCCCACCACAACATCCTGCAATTTTTCTTTTTTCTTTTTTTTTTTTTAGAGTTAGGGTCTTGTTCTTGTTCAGGCTGGTTTCAAACGCCTGAGTTCAAGCAATCCATCTGCCTTGGACTCCCAGAGTGCTGGGATTATAGGTGTGAACCACTGCACCCAGCCCCAGAATGTTCTTTTGATGGTATTTCTGGGTCCCTCTCCTTTGCTCTGATTTTCCTTCTTCTGCTTTGAAGGACTAGAGCTGGTCCTATAGAGCTGGGACTTACCTTTCAAGGGGAAGCTTGAAGTAAGCTGGAAGTCTCTGGTTACCTCTGCTTGCTCCCCACAGCCTGCTGAGTCTCCTTGCTCCTCAAGCCCAGAAATACTTGAGTCTCCACCCACCTGACTTTCTCTCTTAAGGCAGTCATGCTTTATGATTTAGAGTCAGATTAAGACTGATGGAAATGAACTACCTCATATGTTGGATAAAAGATAGTCTCTTTCCAAAGTCTGAGATACAGCTATTCCCAGAGAACACTCCGGGTCGTCAAGCTCTGTCTACCTAAATGTAACCCATGCCTTCTCTCCATAGCAGAGACCAACTTTTCTTTAGGCCTAGGACCATCACTTCTCTGTGTGTCTGTTTATGGACCGCAGTCTCCCAGACCCTTTCAACTATTGCAAGTGTATATCATCTCTCTCATTTGGGCCCTACATATGATACGAGTAATCTGTCCTCACATTTAGCACCTCACTGAAGACCTCAGTACCTCTTGCAAGTCGGTCCCAATGGCATCACCATATTTTCTTTTCCCTTCCTTTATTTTGACATCATATTCATTTTACTTCCATCTCTAAGTACCAACATTCTGCTTCTGAGTAGAAGTACGGAGATTTTAAGGGGATGGTTCTGATTAATCCCATCTTCAGTGAAGACAATCTCCTGACCTCTACCTGGATTCTTTCCATCTCTTTTGGCACAAAGAATAAAAGGCATTCCCCTGTCCTTCCCAACCACTGGTCTGAGGCATGGATGTAGGTTTTAGTTCTCAAAATTCATACGGGAGTTTTGAAGAGACAAAAAACCTTTTCAGCTTTTCTTTAGGCCATTTTCTCTGTTATATGACTGAGAGATCATTTCACTCATGTTTCTTCATATAAAGGCACTAATTCCATTTTTGAGGGTTCCATCCTCATCACCTAATTACCATGTAATGGCCCTACCTCCTAATAAAAATTACACTAAGAATTAGGCTTCAGGCTCAGCAACTGTAGCTCAGTGGCTAGGGTGCCAGCCACATACACCGGGGCTGGCAGGTTCAAACCCAGCCCAGACCTACCAAACAATGACACCTACAGCCAAAAAATAGCTGGGTGTTGTGGTGGGTGCCTGTAGTCCCAGCTGCTTGGGAGGTTGAGGCAAGAGAATCACTTGAGCCCAGGAGTTTGAGGTTGTTGTAAGCTGTGATACCATGGCACTCTACCAAGGGTGACACAGTGAGACTCTAGCTCAAAAAATAAAGAAAAAGAATTAGGCACAAATTTTGTGCCGGAAAAACTCGGCTTATACTTGAGTATATACGGTATATGAAAAGATTCTCAATATCTCTAATCATTGGGAAATGCAAATCAAAACCACAATGAGATATCACTTTACACTAATCAGGATGGCTATGACAAAAGAAAACAGAAAATAGCAAGTGTTGGCAAGGATGTGAGAAATTGGAACTCTCATGCATTGCTGGTGAAAATGTAAAATAGTGCAATTACTGTGAAAAACAGTAAGATGGTTTCTCAGAAACTTAAATATAGAATTACCATATGATCCAAAAGAATTGAAAGCAGTGTCTCAAAAAGCTCTTTGCACACCTATGTTTATAGCAGCATTATTCACAATAACCAAAAGGCAGAAGCAACTCACATATCCATCTATAGATGCGTAGATAAACAAAATGTGGTATATCCATACAATGGAATATAATGAACGTTCTGACACATCACAGCATGAATGAACCCTGAAGACATTTTGCTAAGTGAATTAAGCCTGTCACAAAAAGAAAAAATACTGTAAGATTCCACTTATATTAGGTATCTAAGGTAGTCAAATTCATAGAAAAAAGAAAGTAGAATGGTGGTTGCCCAAGTATAGAAGGGAGAGGGAAATGAGGAATTATTGTTTAATGGGCATGGAGTATCAGTTTTACAAGATGAAAACGTTCTGGAAATCTGTTGCACAACGTGAATATACTTAACACTACTAAACTGTATCCGTAAAAAGGATTGCAGACTCGGTGCCTATGGCTCAAGCAGCTAAGGCACCAGCCACATACACTTGAGCTGGCAGGTTCGAATCCAGCCCAAGCCCACCAAACAACAATGATGGCTGCAACCAAAAAATAGCCAGGTGTTGCAACGGGTGCCTGTGGTCCCAGCTACTTGGGAGGCAGAGGCAGGAGAATCACTTGAGCCCAGGAGTTTGAGGTTGCTGTGAGCTGTGATGTCACAGTACTTTACCCAGGGTGACAGCTTGAGGTTCTGTCTCAAAAAATGAAAAAAACAAAAAAGGATTGCAATGGTATATGTGTATTTTATTTCACTTAAACAAACTAGATTTTTAACAAATAAGGGAGTACGAGAGTCAGAGGAGGAGATGTGAGCATGAAAGCAGATGTCCCAGTGATGTGGGCCTCTGAGGCAGCCACTAGAAGCTGAAGAAGTTGAAGAAACGATTTCTCCCCTATAGCTTCCAGAAGGAACACAATTCTGCCACTTCAGCCTAATTTTAACCTCATAAAACCCATTTTGGACTTGTGACCTCCAGAACTATAAGATAATAAATTTGGGTTGTTGTTTTTGTTTTTCTTTTTCCGAGACAGAGTGTCACGGTGGCGTCATAGCTCATAGCAACTTCAAACTTTTGGGCTCAAGTGATCCTCTGGCCTCAGCCTCCCTAGTAGCTGGGACTACAGGCTCCTGCCACCACGCCTGGCTGTTTTTAGAGATGGGGTCTCTCGCTGGCTCAGGCTGCTTTCCAACTCCTAAGCGCAAGCAGTCCACCTGCCTTGGCCTCCCAGAGTGCTAAGGTCACAGGCATGAGCCACTGTGCCCAACCTAAATTTGTATTGTTTTAACCCACTAAATTTGTGGTATTTTGTTAGAGCAGTGATAGGAAACTAACTCATCACTCAATTTCCCTAAAATCGTGTTATATATTGTTTTATTACTCATTACTTAGTGATTTTTACAATAAGTTTATTTTAACACATACCTGTATTCAAATTATCTTATTTCCATTAGTGTAACTCAAGGAAATATTCAAGTGATTGAGGAACGGAACCTCAATTAACAATCCCTTAACCCTTATTTGCCTCAGTTTCCATCAACCAAGAGGATATTTTAATAATCCCCCTTCGATAATTATGTTGAAAACAAAAAAAGCTATAGTAAAATTTCCATAAACTTTCCCAACAATAAAAAGTTTAGTAATATTTCAAAATCTGAGTCTTGAGGTAAGGAGACACAAATATCCCCAGGTAGGTGGGCCAATTAGAGAGTAGAATAAAATGGTGGTGAAAGGCTTGGCTTTTAGTTATTAAGCCCAAGGTCAAAGCCCAGCATTGCCACTTCCTTGCTGCATGAAGCAAGAGCTTCATACAACTACTAGAAACAGTACTAACTCTGGTTCTTGTGAGCACTAAATAATGACGCCAATTTTAAGTGCTTCGGTGATATCCCTGACTACTAATAAGTGCTCAGTAAGAGTTGCTGTTGTGTTAGTTCTTGTTTTTTCCATGACTTTTGGTCCTGACTCTTTTTTTCCATGACTCTTGCACCCGAGTGCCAGGTGAGCAGGTTTTCCTGTTTTCTCTGCACCATGAACGTTACAGAATGTTCAAGTCACTTGCAGAACGTCAGGCAAATGCCTGATAGCTCTCTTCCGTGGTTCAACCCTGAATGGAAAGAGTTCTTACAATACTGCCAAAAGTTGACATGATTTATATAATGGAAATTAAAAGAGTTCTTCAATTTCTTTCAATACTTGTCTGCCCTAAAATGGTTAATAGCAAAGGTCTCTGAGCTCTGAACAGAGTTCTGTCAGTAGATTACAATAGTACCCCCCAGCAGTTTCACTTTTCATGATCCAAACATATTAAATGGAGAATTTCAGAGATAAATGCTTTATAAGTTTTAAATTGCATGCTGTTCTGAATGGTGTGATGAAATCTGGCACTATTCTGCCCTCTCCAGCATAGGATGTGAATCATTCCTTTGTCCAGTGTTTCCACAACATACATACTATCTGCCTATTACTGTGTAGGAGAAAACATAGGGTACATAGAGTTCAGTGCTACTCATGGTCTTAGGTATCCACTGGGGATCTTAGAATGTATACACACTTTTGGTTATCACTATTACCAATGATGTTCATTATGAAGATGCACTTTGAACATAAATATTTAGAACACCACAAAGAACCAGGCCTTGTAGTTCACGCCTATAATCCCAGTGGCTCAGGAGTCAGAGACAGGAGGATTGCTTGAGGCTGGGAATTTGAGGCCAGCCTGGACAATATTTCTAGACCCCTGTCTGAAAAAAAAATAAGATAATTAGCCAGGTGTGATGATTCATGCATGTAATCCCAGTGACTCTGGAGGCTGAGGCTGGAGTATTACTTGAGCCAAGGAGATTGTGACTGCAGTGAGTTGTGATCATGCCACTGCACTTTAGCCTGGGTGACAGAGCAAGACTCTGTCTCTTGTGAGGGGGGGGATGCACAAAGCACCTTACATGAACTGTTATATCATAATGTTCAAAGTAGCGGAAAATGAAAGCTGTGGGATCAGATACGTAGTCTGGCAAAATATTAATAAGATTTATTCTTTGTATTTACATATGTGCAGACATCTGCAATATCATTTTATAGACTGTCCTAACTTTCATAAACATATTTTACAGTGCATACATTTACCTTTACAATTAAAAAACTGATAATGGTATTATTGCCACAAGCATTTTAAAACTTAATTTGTCCTCAGCCTTTTTTTTTTTTTGAGACAGAGTCTCACTATGTCATCCTTGATAGAGTGCTGTGACGTCATAGCTCACAGCAACCTCAAACTCTTGGGCTTAAGATATTCTTTTGCCTCAGCCTCCCAAGTAGCTGGGACTACAGGCGCCTGCCACAACACTCGGCTAATTTTTTGGTTGTAGTTGTCATTGTTTAGTAGGCCTGGGCCAAGCTCGAACTCACCAGTTTTGGTGTATGTGGCCAGCTCCCTACTCACTGAACTAGGGGCGCTGAGCCATTGTCCTCAGCTTTTATGGAGGACTGATTAAAAAAAAAAAAAAAAAAAAGATGTGAAGAATTTGCATCTTCTGAAAAACTACCAGTATCACTCAGCACTAGTAGGATGTAAGTAGCAGAAATCCGGCTTGAAGTAGCTGAATTATAAGAAGGAAATTTATCGGTCCATTATCACCAAAGAATAGGAAGGTTGGTTTAATCTGGCTTTAGGGAACTTAGAAACAGGTAAGACTGGTTGCCTCCATCTCCACGTCTCTGTTTGGAAGTTGACCCCTTGCACTTCATGCCTTGGCCTTAAGGAACTGCTTGCGTATCTCCTTAGGGCCTCCTGACAGGAAAGTCTTATCCCTGTAAGCTCCAGTTGGGAGAGTCCTAGTGAAGGATTGATTCTGTTTGGCCTGGCTGGCACAGGGACCAGTCATCACAGCTAGGTGTGTGGGGTCTTGTGATGGGCAGCTCTCAAGACTCCCAGTGCCACAGAACTGGAGTTGAGGAAATGGCATTTCCCAAAAGAAGGCAGGTTCTATTTTTGCAGAAAGAGCTATATCATCGTTATTGCTAAAGATATTCCTGGGATGCTTTCCAGCATCCTTGTAAACATTCCTTGATGATTAATCTGCCCTTGAGCAAAGGCTCTGGGACAGGAAGTGTAAGCAAGCTTGGGAATGATGGGAAGACTGAGAAACTCTGTCTCACAGCATAGCATTCATGGAGGACAGCAGCCAGAGATGACGCTGGAAACCTAGGCGGAGCACAGGTAGTAGACAGGTCATAAGAGCCAATCTAAGCAATTTAGCAGGACAATACATTTCTTTAATTATAGGTAACTTTTGTTTTAATAACCTAAAAAGGCTTTAAAGTCTTGAGATCCTCAATTTCCAGTTTTCTAAGACCCAAGTTTTCAGGATCAGAAGCCTCACTCTTGGAAAGGGAATACCATATGCAAATCTTTATTGAACGTCAATTATGTGAGTCTATTAACTATACTGGTGACAGGACTGATTGACTTAGGAGTTCTATCAAGAAGTCTTTCCATCCTTACTGTAATTATGAATTCTAACCTGTCCCATCTGAATAAGCTTTGATCTGGCAAGATTTCATCTCATGGGGTTCACAGCAAGCCCTTGGTTTTGACAAAGGTTCAGTAAGCTAGGAAGTGGCTCATGCTTACCATATTCTTGGCCTCTGTGAAACATGTTCTCCGGCTCCAAAAAGGGCTTTGGAGAATGAGCAAATGAATGGCTTCTTGTAGGAAACAGGTAAAGCACAAGTGAAAAGTACGGAAGTACAGTATTTGAAGATTCAAAGATAATGACCACATAGTGGATGGAATCCCAGACCAATGCTTGTTTATGGAATTCTCTTCCCCCAGAGCCAAGGCCATCGTGTCCTGTGTTCCTGGGAAGCTTCATGTCATCTGATGTCTACCAAGCAAAGAAGGTGAAGTGTTTCATTGTTACAGCCGTGTTCCACGAGTGCAGCTTGGCTCAGTGGAAAAGATGAAAGTAGGGCTGGGCTTTGTCTTTCCTGGATCTGCTGTTTGAATTTCAAGATAAACATACTGTAAATAATAACCAATGGCTTTTGGTGATGGTAAATGGTATATAATACACTGGAAGCTTTTTCTTCATCTTTCTTTTTTCCCATTTTGTCAGAGCAGCATTATGCCATTGTATTTATTTCCTAGAAATCATTGAGAAATGTGAGGTGTTTTGTTTTTTTTTTTAAGACAGAGTTTCACTCTGTCGTCCTCAGTATAGTACTGTGGTGTCACAGCTCACAGCAACCTCCAATTCCAATTCCTCAGCCTCCCGAGTAGCTGGGACTACAGGCACCCACCACACCTGGCTATTTTTTTGTTGCAGTTTGGCTGGGGCCAGGTTTGAACCTGCCACCCTTGGTATATGGGGCTGGCGCCCTACCCATTGAGCCACAGGTGCCGCCCAAGGGTTTTCTTTTTTTTAATGTAGTTTTTGAGTGACATATCTTGAATATGGAGTAGATATATATGTGGTATTCTCTGCATTCCTTGTAAGCAAGCTGAAAAGGAAGACAAATTTAATAGAGTGAGAAAGCTTAGAGAAAGTGAAGGAAATGGTCAGAGAGAATTTTTTATAATTTATAAAGACTTGAGGATATTTTTTAAGCAAAAAATGTATCAAGAAGTAAAAAATAGGTAGCTCTGTTTTTCCTGAAGTAACGCTTTATGCTCTCAAATAAATTACAACAGCAGCATCATAATAACAATTATGATAACAACTATATAGCACAGGGGTGGCGAACAAGTTCGACACAAAGAGCCAAAATTTTAAACTGTGAGAGTCAGAGAGCCACACCACGCAGTGACCTGCCAAAACAGACAAACACTCACACAAAAGCATATAATTTTGACAATAATATATTAAACACATAATATAACATGCTCAGTCAGGTGTTTTTTGTTACCTTGTTGGAGTGATGGGATGATAATCTCAGTGGGATTTCTGGCATCTTTTGTTTTCAGTAATCTTCTGCAAATCAGGTTTGTATTCCGTTGTAGCCACTCGGAGCAGTTCCTTTACATGAGTGTCAGTCAGAATGGACCGGTGCTTTGATTTCACGTGTTTCCCTCCTGGGGGCGGGACTGCGCACTCAGAGATCTCTCCTCAGAGGTCCCTCCTCAGAAGCAGCATAACAAAATCCAAACTTGGCAAAGAGCCACAGTATA
>CAUYPK010056574.1:0-13271 GCA_963574355.1 Loris lydekkerianus | reverse complement strand
AAAATTTGTGCCGAAAAACCCGAACTCGGCTTATACTCGGGTCATACAGGTTATTTGATTCGGTGCGCGCACACCTAATCAAATGCACGTAGTCTCCAGTCGTCTCCTGCCGTCTGCTTGAGGGGGCGGTGCTTCAGCTCAGTCCACAAGTCACGGCTGAGCTGAAGAGGTAGGCGGCTGAACTGAACTGTATTCCATCAGTGATGATAATATCTCCGAACTCAGTGATGATGGCAATGTCTATGCTGATACCCTCACATCAGATACAGCTGAAGCTCTGTTTGGACATACAGATGATGAGGAGGAGGAATCCAGTTTTGAAGGATTTTAACCTTTGTGATTTAGCTTGATTACCTGTTAAGCTACAGTTTTCTGCACTTTTATTTAAAGTTTTAAAGTTTTTGTTGCTAGTTTACAGTTTTTCTTTAGCAATAAATATTGAAAAGCATTTAACCTACTGATTCCTCAATTATTGTAATTGTTTTGGGTGTATATCTTTATTTTTGAAATTTACCAGTGGCTGCTGCATTTTCCACTTTGGCTTATACTCGAGTCACTAAGTTTTCCCAGTTTTTGGGTAAAATTAAGGGGGTCGACTTATACTCGGGTTGGCTTATACTCAAGTATATACGGTAATTGTTATTAATGTATTTTATTTCATTTTAATTCATTTCTCTTATAAACTGCAGGTGGTAGAATTGGTTGTACAAATTAGGTTATGTATATCTATTTATAAGAACATTTCTGATAGGAAACCACTGCAACTTACCCAATAGTCATAAATTCCACAAAAAAAAAAGTAATCCCAAATAAAATGTGAGCTAAAATTTTAAGGACCTCTGATGACAATAGAAGCACTAGCAGATCCTGGTGAAGCTTAACATACATATGTAACAGAAAAGATTGGAACTCTGGGCATGACTATCTTGATTGGACCTGTTTGTGATCCTGCACAGAAAACTCCCAGGAAACTCTTAGAGCAGCAATTGAATATAAGCCTACAGATTTTGTACCAAGAGTAAGAAACTGGCCAATAATACTTGAATGAGCAATGTAGCTAGCAGCTCACAACTTCATTCACACTCAAGGTAATTCCTGGAAATTCTTGTGCCTTACTCTTTCTTGACCTGATCAAATTAAAACATATACAAAGTAATCACATTCTTCGATGTGGGAGTCATTAATTATACTCTAAATTAGAAGAGTATTAGACGAGTTTCAAATGAAAAATTCAGTGCATAATTTTTTTAAATGAAAATAATGTTTTTCAATATTTGAATCAAACATGTCCCAGTTAGCTTATGATGAGGTTATACTGCTAGCACCTGAAAGAGTTGGGGCATGAATTGAAGAATTTTCACTATATATATCATTACCATTATTGAATAAATAGGAAAGAAATTTTTGAAAAATTTAAATCAGGAAACATAGAGTAAAGATATGAGTTTTTATATCTGATCTGTCAATCACTAGTGATTTGATTTTTCATGTTATATGGTTCTTCTATTGCCAAGTCCCTTCCTTTAAGAGAATAAAACTCCATTTCTAAAGTTTTAAAAAGTTTAATATTGGGCAGTGCCTGTGGCTCAGAGGAGTAGGGCATTAGCACCATACACCAAAGGTGGCAAGTTCAAACCCAGCCCCAGCCAAAAACTGCAAAAAAATAAAAAATAAATAAAGTTTGATATTTTGGGCTATCAAATATTAAAAAATGCTCCCATGTATTTATGACAACCTCTCCTCTCTTTGCATGGTCAGATACCACAGGAGGTTAAAAGACTTTCCTTGCTGTCCTGTTTGAAGCAAATGCGTTTATGCATAACCATGTCATATATGGGAGTGGTTAGATAGTTCTGTAAGTCTCACAGATAATCTGCCATACATGCAAAAAGTATTATGATTGCTACTGTGCACCTGATAAATGTCAGAATCAGAGGCAGCAGTAAGCCAGATACAGTCCCAATTATCATTACAATTTGACAATATTTGTGAAACCTGCTACATAAAATGTTTTCATAGCCAAGAACTATAAATGCTAATGTGGAGTTAAACACAGGGAATGGGTGAACTAATCAAAATAAAACAGGTTTTATGAATAACTAAGAATTTCTTCATAAGAAATTGCCAGAACTCAGACATGTGAGATATATGATCACTAACCAGATGAAGAAAGAAGGACATCACAACATAAGAGAAAAATTACAAAGGCCTGGAGGTGAGACGAATGAGGTATCTGGGAATAGTAATTAACGTCTGGCTGCACCATTGAGTATATTGAATTATAAGGATAAGAAGTGGTAATGATGATGCAGCATTTGTTGGCAGGATCTGGCAATTATAGAAGTTTCCTCAGCAATGGCATTAAAGTCGAATGTTTCATTTAAACTATAACAATTTATATACATGCAGAGATGAAAAATATTTATTATGCTTTCTCTTTATTTGTAGTGCTTTTTCCAAGTTAGATGAAGTTCAGAATGTAAGCTTTGTCAACATGAAAACACTGCTTTCATTCTCATTCCTCCTCCCTCTCAACATTTTGTCTGAGGGATACAGGATTTTCAATGGACTTACCTTTGTTGTTTTTTAATGTTGGTGGTGCAACGCTAGATGTGATTTAACCTGTGTCACTTAGTCTATACTAAATCCCTTGACTGCATCTGATGAATTACAAGAAAAACTTTTAATAAATTACATTTATCAGAATTTATTTAAAGAACAACTACAAGTAAGGCAGCACTCAGAACTAGAAGAATTCTTAGAGCTCAATCCAGTAATGTGAGCAATAAACTATTAAAGGTCAGATATCAAAGCAGAGTACAGAAATCTTTGATTGGCTACATAGCGATGTCTACTTTATTTGAGCATAGTGCAGTGAGTTGACTGCTTGGGACTGATTGAAACCCATCAGCTTGCAGTTGGTTAAAACTCATCAGTTTGGTATATTTCTAAATCATATTAGACTTAGACATATTAGACTCTCAAAATACAGAGACAGTCACAGTCTAATGACCTTTTGATTATTTAATTTATGAGTGACACTCAGTTGAGCTTTCTGTTGGTACACCACCAAATTCAATCTCATGAGGCATCTCTGAGAGAGAATATTCTCACAGGAATGATTTCACATGCCTTGTTTAGTCAAGAGATTTTACTAATGTACCTTCATTATAAAACATGTAAAAATTCTTCAATTTATAAATATTCTTCAAAGTCCTTCTTTTACATATATTTACTGAGTGGAAAATGACACTTTGACCCCTACCACATTTGTTTGATATTATTTTTTTTTATGCCCTTTTAAGTTAGTATTATTGAGGTATAATTTACATACAATAAAGTGAACACTTGAAATAGGTAAAGATCAGAGTTTTGACAAATGTATACACCTATGTAATTACTGCCACAAACATAATATTAGAACTTTTTTTTTTACTATTAAAAGAATTATTATTTTTTTATTTTTTAAATTTATTTTTATTATAGATAAAAATATGCACCATAGATGTGGCCCGACCCATTACCCTCCCTCCACTCAAACCTCCCCCCTCCCTTCCCCTTCCTTGGTCCTTTCCCCATAGTCTTGTGGTATAGTTGAGTTATAGCCTTCATGTGAAAGCTATGGTTTAGCTTCATGGTAGGGCTGAGTACATTGGATACTTTTCTTCCATTCCTGGGATACTTTGCTAAGGAGAATATGTTCCAGCTCCATCCATGTAAACATGAAAGAGGTAAAGTCTCCATCTTTCTTTAAGGCTGCATAGTATTACATGGTATACACGTACCACAAGTTGCTAGTAGGTAATGATTATCTTTAATCTGGAAGCTTTCAGAATTTTCTCCTTCATATTAACTTTAGTGAAATTGATTATGATGTCTCTGGGTTGAGTTGTGCTGGAGTTCTGAAACTGTCTGCTATCTGAATTTCGGTATCTTTTGGCATGTCTGGAAAGATCTCCTTCATAATCTCATGGAGAAGAGACTCTGTGCCTTGTGAAGCCACTTCGTCACTTTCCAGGATCCCAATAAGATGAATATTGGTTTTCTTCTAATTATCCCAGAGCTCTCTCAGAGAGTGATCTGTTTTTGCCCTCCATTTCTTTTCCTCTCTGAGAGTTTGGAAGCGTTAAAAGCTTTGTCTTTGATGTCAGAAATCCTTTCTTCTGCTTGCTCCATTCTGTTACTGAGGCATTCTACCATGTTTCTCAGATCTTTGAGGGCTGAAAGTTCTTGTCTCAATGTGTCAAAATCTTTGGTCATTTGGTCTTTGAATTTGTTGAATTCTTGAGACATCTTTTGGGTTACTGCTTGGAATTCTAATTCGATCTTATTTGCTATTCTGATTCTGAATTCGATTTCCGACATCTCAGCTATTCGTTTGTGCATGGGATCTGTGCTGTGTCTGCCCCTTTGATCCTTGGGGGAGTTGATTTACTCTGATTATTCATATTGCCAGAGTATTTCCTTTGATTTAATGTCATGATTGTTTTTTACTGTTGCCTCTGGCCTTCCTCAGAGTTGGGGTGGTCACTCTATTGTTTTGGATCTTTGTAGGGAGTGACCCTTTGGAGCTCTTCTGGGGCTGTCCCAGCCAGGGAGTTCTGGTTGTGGGATCAGCTCCAGAGTGTGACACACCGGCAACAGGGCAGGGGGTGGTGTACATGGTTTTGAGAGTGCCTGGTGCCCAGTGACTTTGGCACTGAGGGCCCAAGGCTCCAGCAGTCTTTGGCCAGGAGAAGGGCTCAGTGCAGAGGCAGGGTGGAGGCAGCGAGGCTACAGAAGGAAGGACGCAGTGTTCCATGGCTCACCAAGTTCCTGGTCATGGCATGGGGAGGCCCAGTGGGTGGAGTAGCGGATCCCTGCTCAGCTCTTACTGGGAGGGTGCAGCTCTTCCGAAAGTCCAGGAGGATCCCGGCGCAGCTGTTACTGGGGTCTGGGAGGGTGCCAATCATAGGTCACAGCACAGCTCTTCCGGAGGTCCGGGAGGGTGCCGATCACAGTCCCGGCACAGCTCTTCTCTATTATAATCTTTTAATTGTTTGAAACTTTAAAAATATCATAGGAACATTAGAAATTTCAACAATTTTCTTTTTCTTCATTTACACTAAATATGCTAGCACAATGAGTGTTCAATTTGAACACTTAGCCTCATACCTGTTATATAGCAGGAATTTGGTAAATATTAGTTGAAAAAAAGAATAAATAATTAAAACTAAACCCATTATTCTTTTTACTATTCTACCTCTATTCTTTGAATTATTTATTCATTCAACAAACATTTATTATATCCATTTGATGAGTAACAGAAAACTGTGGTCCCTAACCCTCATATCATTGGCTCCATGGCCTGTTAGGAACTGGGCCACAATAGCAGGATGTGATCAGCAGGCCAGCAAGCAAAGCTGCATCTATATTTACAGCCACTCCCTGTTGCTTACATCACTAATTGTACAGCCACTTGTCATCCCTTGCTCACATCACCACCTAAGGTCTGCCTCCTGTCAGATAAGCAGTGGCATAAGATTCTCATGGGAATGTAAACACTACTGTAAACTGCACATGTGAGGGATCCAAGGTGGTGCCCTTTATGAGAGTCTAATGTCTGATGATCTGAGGTGGAGATGTAATATACTTGAATCATTCCCAAACCAGCTCCCCCACAACATTGGTCCATGGAAAAATCATCTTCCATGAAACCAATCCCTGGTACCAAAAAGGTTGGGGACCACTGCCATAAAAAATGCTGAAAACACAACTTTAAAATATGTCTGTACTTCCTATCCTCAAAAAACATTCTCTTCTACTTAACCATCTGTTTAACTTAGGGCAATGCTTTTATGGTCCCTTTCTTCATACCAAATGAGAAGAACAACCACTTTTCTAAATACCTTTTTGGAGATGTTTTGAAAATGAAGTAAGATAATATGATTTTCAAACTGTGAAGTTGTATACTAATATATCCCTTATAAAGTATATCAGTTAAAGCACAACTACGAGAAAACGTCACTCAAAATGACTTAAATAATCTTAAAACAAATTGGTTGGCTCAAGTAACTGAAAATGCCAGAAGTGATGTTGGCTCCAGATAAGGCTTGATCCAGTAGTTCAGGAATGTCAGCAAGAACCTGATTTCTTTCCAGCTCTTAACTTTGCCCCTTTTGGGATCAAAGTCTAAGGCTTACTCTTTTTAAGATCCCCTATGGCTTCCAACAGCTCTCAGGGCTGTGTAGAATAGGCCCTATTCTATTCTAGAAGGGAGCAAGAGAACATCCCAGCCAAGGCTTTCCAAGGAAAATATGAAGATTCAGTTTGGTTGGGCCCTTGGAGGACAATTTCCCCCTCTGCAACCAATGCCTGGATTTCAAGAAAGGAAAGGCATTAATTGGCTTAGCCTAGGCCACATGCCCCACTCCCAGAGATGAGAGTAAAATCAGCTTCCCTGAAGCTTCATGCATGGTCTGGTGGAAAGTGGTTAGTGGCTGGGAAAAGAACAGGTATGGAAAAATGGATGAACACATAACCAACAAACAAATAGCTTAATTCATTGGCTTTGAAGCATGAGTCAACCAATAATACTGCCTAAAATCTATGATCACAGGTAGCTAAAAATCTTCACTATTTTGAATAATTGGTGGCATGAATAGATTTCTATAGTGTATATGGAAGTTGTATATCTAAATAAGACTACTCTGAAAAGTAAGATAATTTACAAAATAATTGGTACAATCCACTATTTTAATCCGAAGAATAGCTACGTGGTTTGAGTACATTTTTGACACTTACCAAATTTTGCTTCTCTAATGACAGATACTTGTGAGGATTTTTAAAAAAATGTTTTCTTGTTTAAATCTCTTATTCAATGATTTGAATGATTTGATTCAAATCATTGAATAAGAGGTTAGTTAGGTATGATAATTTTTCATTTTGCTAAAGAGATAAAATTTCTTCTACCTTCTAAACCCATAAGCCAGCCTTGGGAAACACCCAAGAGATTTTTAAAAAACCTAAATTCTTTAAAATTTTGAAGCAATAGAACTCTCTACTGAAGTTATTTCAAAGACCCCAAGGAAGGCCTTACACAGAGGAACACAGACCAAAACATCAACAATCATTTGTGCTCAACCATCCCCTGATACATACATACCAGAGTGAGTCCCTCACTACCTGTGCTTCTGGCATCTGGGTCATGGTCATATATGTATCCAGGAGAGTTCCATATAAAGTAATTATAAAACAGGTCTTACACTGGTGGAACTCATGGCCATTATATTCATTGCAGGTTGAAATATTTTGTTTTGGGGGAACGAGGACCTGTCTCACTAAGTCAGCAGAGAGAACATAGAGAAGTAAATAGCCTTGATAAATAGAGTCATCAATGGCGTGATAATTTATTGAGCCCAGAGAATGTCAATTCAATTTAAAGAAAAACTTTAGAGAAAATAAATTTAAAAAAAGAAAAGAAAGGAAATAAATTTAGCAGAGTTGACTTGAGCAAAGAACCATTCATAAATCAGGCAGCACTCAAAATTAGAAGAGGTTCATAGAGTTCTACATTAACAGGATGAGAAGCAGATTTTATAGACTAAATGGGGAAGTAAAGCACAGAAATAATTTGATTGGTTACAGGTAGGCATTTGCCTTATTTGGACATGGTCTGATCGGTTGACTGCCTGTGACTCCTAAGTAAATTTTCAATGTGTTTATTTACCAAGTTAGGTTGCAACTTTGAGTTAGGAACTCAAAGTATTTACAGGTCAGCCTCAGGTCAATAGCCTCCTATTAATTTAATAGTTCTCTGCAAATGAATTCACAGACCAAAACCAAAAATTTCAAGGAAGATCCTATAAGGGTCCCAAGTTTATTTATTTATTTTTTTCAGGGTAACAGAGAAATTTTATTTAGAAAGAATAAAGGGAAACTTTAGAGAACTTCCAAGGAGAGTTGGAAGTGGGTCCCTCTCATGAAAGAGAAAAGATGAGAAAGACCCCAAGTTTTTAAATTTAAAAAAAAAAAAAGTGGTCTTTCCTTATTGGAAGGGTAAGGTTAACAGGATGCTAGTGCCAGCTATCAAGACTATTGTCCTGCTGACACGAAGCAATGATAATAAAGTGGGATTTCACACTATGTTCCACAGAGCCTTGGGTGTTTCCTGCAGCTTCCTCACAGGCCACTGTGAGAGAGAAAGGGAGCAGACCTCTGAGTCTCTACTCCTGCTTCAGCCAAAGTGCTTCACTTGATCTCCATTACATCTTGTACTTTTAAGATTTTATTTGTACACTTCCCATTCCAAAATGGCAGCCAAGATACATGCTTCCTCTTGAGCACTTAAATTGTCAGACATGATAGAAAATATATAGCCAGGCACAGTGGTTCATGCCTGTAACCCTAGCACTCTGGGAGGGTGCTTGAGCTTGGGAGTGAGAAAACCAGCTTGAGCAAGAGTGAGACCCCATATCTACTAAAAATAGAAAAACTATAGCTGGTGTAATGCTTGTAATTCCAGCTGCTCGGGAGGCTGAGGCAAGAGGATTGCCCAAGCCCCGGAGTTTGAGGTTACTGTGAGCTATGACACCATGGCATTATGCCCAAAATGACAGAGTGAGACTCTGTGAACAAAAGGAAGGAAGGAAGGAAGGAAGGAAGGAAGGAAGGAAGGAAGGAAGGAAGGAAGGAAGGTTGGTTGGGAAGAAAGAGAGAGAGAGAAAGAAAACACATGTAACATTACCTAGAAAACTAGAAAGGGGACTTTCAGGGAGTCAGAAATGGCAATTCACAGACAGAAGAAAAGGATAAGATGGAAGAAGAAAAAAAAAAAAAAAACAGCCTAAGGTGTGGGTCCTGCAGGGTGGAGGAGCAAGGTGGTTTAAATACCAGGGTTGGGGTGCCTACTGGGGAGAGGAAGAACAGGGTCACCCTAGTGGACCCATTCCTCCCAACTGTCCCTGGAGGGAACCACAGAATGATGAAGTCTTGTCCACTTCTGCTGTGAGCAATCTGTGTAAATGGTGTTAGCCTATGTCATTTTTAACACAGAAAACTCAACAGGTGGTCCAAATATCCAAATGAATGCAGATGAATGAGAGATTCTCCCAGGAAGCCATACATAGGGATAAAGAAATGAAGTATAAAAAGGAAAAGTAAGAATGCGGATTATAGACATAGCAGGTCAGAAAGCCATTTGTTTCTTCTTTTTTTGAGACAGAGTCTCACTATGTCACCCTTAGTAGACTACCGTGGTGTCACAGCTTGCAGCAACCACAAACTCTTGGACTTAAGCAATTCTTTTGCCTCAGCCTCCTGAGTAGCTGGGACTACAGGTGCCTGCCACAATGCCTGGCTATTTTTTGTTGCAGTTGACATTATTGTTTAGCTGGCCTGGCCTGGGTTGGAACCCACCATCCTTGGTGTACGTGGCCGGTGCTGGAACCATGTTACAGGCACCGAGCCAAGAAAGCCATCTTTTAAAACCAATAGTTCTCAACCTTCCTATGCTGTGACCCTGTAATACAGTTTAAAGGGGTTGAGAACTGCTGTTTTAAAGGTTCCAGAAGGAAACAATTCAAACGAAGAAGTAGAAGTCACATTTAAAGGAATGACAGAAAAATTTCCTAAAACTGAAGTCCTCAGATTCAGAGTCTGTAAGGACAAAATAAGGATCGTGTTCTTTGAAAAGTAAAACAAATTTACTCGTATAGGCTTTGGAGTAAAATGTTCCAAAACCAAGGATGAAGAAAAACTCCTAAAATCTTCAATAGAGAAAAAGCATGTCACCCTCTAGGGCAGTGTTTTTCAACCGTTTTTATCTCATGGCACACCTGAACCAACAGTGAAACTTCCACAGCATACTTAAATTATGTTGATCAAAAAAAAAAAATACACTTTCTGTGCTTTGAATTTTCTTTTGAAAATAATTTAAGTAATGATCTTTAAAATTTTTCACAGCAAATCAGTGTGCTGTGGCACACCAGCTGAAATTGACTGGTCTCAGGAATGTGAATCAGTCCAATGTCACCCTCACTAGTAGCACCTGAGGCAAGAAGACAATTATGCAGTCACTTTCTGAAATGTCACTCCCCAGAAAATGACTTTGTTCTACAATCCACTACCTAATCAAATTATCATTTAAGGGCAAAATTAAGGGATTTCAAAAGCTGAGAAAGTGTCCTGCCCATCCATGGTCCTGAAAGAATTGCTAGAAGATACAGTCTAACGAGAAGAATTATCAACTCATCACCTGCAGCTCAGTGGTTAGGGTGCCAGCCACATACACCGAGGCTGGCGGGTTTGAATCCAGCCCAGGCCTGCTAAACAACTATGCCACCTGCAACAAGAAAATAGCTGGGCCTTGTGGTAGGCACCTGTAGTCCCAGCTACTTGGGAGGCTGAGGCAAGAGAATTGCTTAAGCCCAAGAGTTTGAGGTTGCTGTGAGCTGTGATGCCATAGCACTCTACCGAGGGTGACATAGGGAGACTCTATTTCTAAAAAAAAGAATTATCTTATGGGAGTATTAGGCAGCAAGAAGCAATGGCAAATGAAGAAATGATCAGCATTTGCAGCTGTGGCTAATAAGTATCAAGTGTAAAACACACATGTATATGTGATCATTTGCAACCAACTATTGCAACTTAAAAAAAATTCACACTGCTAGAAAAAGGGGATGAGGGCACGTTTCTTTCACATGTCACCTCTGTGCCCAGCTCTCTATTCACAGGGTGTCTTCTCTTACCTTCTGGAAGGGCAGAGTGATTCAGAGGGGTCTCCCTTATGGGCCCAGGGAGGTGTGGTCTGTCCTTGGTGCCATGTCGTTCAGGTGGGAGAGGTAACTTATCAGGTAGATGACCACAGGGGAGGAGATGGACACCTCTCCCTTCATTTTCCCCTGGCCAAGTACCCACTGGGAAGGGAGCCTTGAGGGATCCTCACACACTGCAAAGATGAGGAGGGGGTGGACTCTTCTTGGATGAAGTGCCCCCAGAGGGCATCCTCCCTGGAGAGGACTACAGTACTTCCCTCTCTCTGGACCTATCTGTTTCCCTGGGAAGTCCTCCCTCTCTCTCATTTTTTTAAATTGTTGTAAAATACACATAACATAGAACTTCCTGTCTTAGCCACGTTTAAGTGAACAGTTCAGTGGCATCGCAAACATTCACATTGTCACTACCATCATCTCCAGAACTCTTTCATCTTTCCACTCTGTCCTCATGAAACAATTACTCTCTGCTCCTTTTTCTCCTGCTCCAGCAACCTCCATTCTACCCCAGCTGCCTCTATGAATCTGATGACTCCGGAGACCTCAGTAAGTGCAATCACACTTTTGTGATTTTGTGCTTTTGTGAATATTCATCCAGTGGAATATCAGTCCATAAAAAGGAATGAACTACTGATACTATTTGAGAACATGAATGGTTCTTAAAATCATTATGCTGACTGAAATGTCAGATGAAAGACACCCACAACTTCACATACTGCATGTTTCCATTTATATATAAAACCATAGAAAACCAATGTTCTGGTTTTGTCGTTCAGGCATTTGGGTTGTTTCCACCTTGGCAAACCAATCTGTAAGTGGCAGAAAAGAGACCAGTAGTTGTCTGGGACTGAGTGGAGGAGGGTGAGGGGGTGAGACGGCGTCCCAAACTGAAACTGTCTCCCCAGCACACGAACTTCCCATCCCTCTCCCTGTTGTCGCTAGGAACCACCATTCTACTTTCTGCCTCTATTAATTTGACTATTCTAGGTAGCCAAAGTTTATGAGTACCTATTCCACCTTATGTAAATGGAATTGTATGGTATTTGTCCCTTTGCGCCTGACTATTTCAATCAGAAAACGTTTTTCAAGGTTCCTCCCTGCTATAGCATGTGTCAGAATGCTCATCCTTACTCCACTGTAGGTATACTCCACATTTTGTTTATTTATTTGTCATTCAGGCATTTGGGTTGTTTCCACCTTTTGCCTATGGTGACTAATGCTGCTATCTATGAGCATGGGTGTACAACTATTTGTTCAAGTCCCTGCTTTCAACCCTTTGCATACGAACCCTGAAGTGATATTGCTGGCTTACGCAGTGACTCTATGTTTCATGTTTTGGAGAACTGCCATACTACTTTCCATAGCAACTGCACCATTTTATATTCCCACCAACAAATATACAAGGGTTCCAGTTCCTCCACATCCAGCTTGCCATTTTCTATTATTAGTTTTTTATTATAGTCATCCTAACGGGTGTGAGTGGTAGGTGTCTCCCTGTGGCATTGATTCTCTAATGGTTAGTGATGTGGAGCATCTTTGCATATGAGTAGTAACCATCTATCTACATCTGCTCTTGGAGAAATGTTTGTGCTAGTTCTTTGCCTGTTTTTTATTTGGGTTCTTGCGTTGTTGTTGTTGTTGTTGAGTTACATATTTACAGATGCCAGTTATGAACTCCTCATCAGATACACATTTTGCAAAGATTTCCATTGACTTTCTATGAGTTGCCTCTTCACTTTGTTGGTTGTGTCCTTTGATGTTCTTGAAACCCTCTCTAAGCCCTCACCACTGGCATCCTGCCCCTTCTCTTAGGCTCCCCTACACCCTACGGGGTTCACTAGTCTCGGGGAGCCCCCTGGGCCCTGTATCCTGC
Source organism: Loris lydekkerianus (assembly GCA_963574355.1). Taxonomy (NCBI): domain Eukaryota; kingdom Metazoa; phylum Chordata; class Mammalia; order Primates; family Lorisidae; genus Loris; species Loris lydekkerianus. The sequence goes on along the minus strand of CAUYPK010056574.1, from coordinate 647 downwards.
TGCCTCCCAGGGTGGGCTTCATCCTGGCCAGGGGAAGGGATGGTCGGTGCTTCAGCCCCTGTAATTTTGCCCCCTCCAGCAGTGCTACCCCAGGTTCTCACCTAACACACTTGAAGCTAAACCCACATCCCATTGTGGGAATTTGCTAACACCTTTTTAAAAATAGGCAAATGGTTGTGAGCTTATTTCAGAGACAATATTCTTTAAAAGAAAGAGAAATATTTTTTCTTTGTTTTTATTTTTTATTTATTTATTTTTTTAATTTTAATTTTTTATTGATAAATCATAGATGTGTACATTAGTGCAATCGCCTGTACCCATTCTAAGATACACCATAGATATGGTCCTACCCATTACACTCCCTCCACTAAAACCTCCTCCCTCCCTTCCTCTTCCTTGGCCCTTACCGCATAGTCTTATGCTATAGTTGGGTTATAGCCTTCATGTGAAAGCTGTAATTTAGTTTCATAGTATGGCTGAGTACATTGGATACTTTTTCTTCCATTTTGAGATACTTTGCTAAGAAGAATATGTTCCAGCTCTATCCATGTAAACATGAAAGAGGTAAAGTCTCCATCTTTCTTTCAAACTTTTAACTAAAATTGAGTTTTATGTACCTGGGCAATTGTAAGTTTTCAACTACTCTT
>CAUYPK010056573.1:0-28571 GCA_963574355.1 Loris lydekkerianus | reverse complement strand
GGGATTTTGTGACATGGGCTAATCTTACTAGAGTTAGAGTCTTAATGTAGAGTCAGTCTTAATTTGCTTCATGGGTTCTCTGTAGGGGTATTGCTACATAAGGTGATACAAATCTCCTGTGTCTATCAACTATGTAATAGTGTTCGTTTATAATGAAGCAGGATGTATGGCACACCTGCTGGGCGCAGGACAATCCCAGGATTCTTCCTAACAAATGCAAACATTGTAACCTAATTGTTTATACCTTCACATTAATCTGAAATTTTTTTTAAAAAGGTTATATAAAACCATGTTATCAATAAAGGTGAACCACCACCTTATAGCTTCTAGAATATTAAAAACTTTCAAAGTTTTCTGTCATCCCAATGTACTCTTCAACATCTTTGGTTCAACTTCTAGATAAAAATGTAAACATAGTGGCAAAACATTTTGTCTAACCTTGGTTTACAAAATGAAGAGGCACTAACTTCAGAAAATTCCCAGGAGGGACAATATTCAAAATTGAAGTGCAATTATCAGATTGATCCATGTATTTATGAAAATTCACTGTTGTGTAAAAGAAAGACTCCCTTATTGAAGTCATTTTTCACAAGTGCATTTTATAAATTTACCTCATAGTGGTTCTTAACATTTCTCTTCTTTTCAGATACACAGAGATATATTTAATAATCCCACATCTAAAGACATCATTGGTAATGTTAAGAACCAAGATACTTTGACAGAGCCAATATAAATTTCTGGATAAGACCATGTACAAATTGTTTATGTCTATCAATTTATTTATTAAACTATTGTATAGTTTATGTTAACTGAATTATTACTCTACATAATTCTCACTAATTTTTCCTTAACACTTCAGCACTTGAAAGGATTAATCAACCATGGTATATGTATGCCATGGAATACTATTCAGCCATAAAAAGTTGGGAATTCTGTATCTTTGGTGACAACTGGATGGATTTGAATAACATTCCACTAAGCAAAGTATCATAGGAATGGAAAGACAACTATCACATGTACTCAGCATTAAACTGAAACGAGTAGATTAACAACTACAGACTCATGAGAGAGAAAATCTAAAATGGATTCAAGTAAAGGAGAGGGGCAGGGGAAAGAGAAAGGGGTTCGGTGGGTTTCTACTAAATTGGTACGTGCCCGGGAATATGGCACACTTCTTGGATGAACAAACAGCTACAATTTTATACTTACAAATGGAAATTAAGTAGCCTAATATTATGTAGTCTTATCATATGTATTCTCATAGTAATTTGAGAGTTTTTTAAAATTATCACATTTATCTCAAACTATATATACTTATTATGCATTACTTTAAAAATTTTTTATTAAATCATTTGTACATAGATCATAAATACATTTATGCCATTATGGGATTCAATGTGTTGATTATTTGTTTAAGATAGAAAGCAATCCTTTATTCAGTTTGAGTCTACATTATATTAAGATTAAATAACAGAAGGAGGGATAGTAATTCTAACATTAATGGTATTTTTAAATTAAAAATAAAATAATAATAAATTTAAATTTGAAAAACTTTAAGAACAGCATTTAGTCTTTAATCATTGAATCCCATTTTTTCCTATGCATCGTTCAAGAATAAGTTCTATTTAGATATCTTCAATATTTAGAAAAAGAAACTAAAAATCAGAAGATTAATTTGCCAGTTCAAAATGTCATCAAAAGGAGAAACACCTGGTGTTATATAAACACCAAAATCATATGTAGCATCATGCATGAAAAACCATTTTTGAGCTACATGTTATGTGAAATTTAAGAAAAAGAGAAAATCAGGTACAAAACTACGATTTGTTCTCTATAGTCAAATAGGAACATATGTCATCACAAAAATGCTTTAGAAAGAAAATTCCTTAAGGTTTTAACACTATGGATGCTAAAATCTTAAAATTCCTGTTCAAATGATTGGCCTGAACTGGCAAATTTTTTAGGACCTTAAAAAGAAAGAGTTTGAGGGATTTACAAAACCTATCCATCCCAGATTCAAAGTTCCTTTAGGAAGTGAAGTTACCAAAATCATTTTCTTTCTTCATTATATTTCACTATACACACAAAGTCTGTCTTATTAAATGCACTTTTGCGATCCGCTCAATTAGTTGCTTAGATATACAGAAATAACAGATGATTTTTAAAAATGTTTGAAAGCACATGGATTCATGATAAATTCAACAATGCTTTATTTTTACCAGCTAGCCGAGAGATTTCTGGGCTTCACATAGATAACAATGTAGTGATTCTGATAGAAGACATATTTACGGAATAGAAAATAACACTGTTCTGTTGAATGTTCATGAAGTAATGATAGCACTGTGTAATATAAATGAACTACTGGCCATTATCAGAAAGAACGCTAACAACTCTCATCCTTCTTTTTCAGCCAAATACAAATTCCTAACATGCAAGAAGTTTTGTTATTGCCTTGTTATGCTCTTATATAATAGGTGTTAACAAGATGGAACATCAGCAATCACATCCTTAAAAATGCATTCTGGAACAAAAGAATGTCTTGTGCTGTACTTTGAATATAATAATACTAAAAGGGTTGGACTTTTGTTGGCAGAGAAAATAGTTTATTTGCTGGAAACTACAAATAAACCTGATAAACCTTGACAGGGCGTATATTTCTTACCTGGTAATTTCTGCAGCATTTTGTACCAGAAAAAGTGCTAAAAGGAGTGTCTAACAATGAAAGCAGGAACACTAATAGAAGTTGAGAGACAATTTAGTTATCTTTAAGCCATTTTTTCTTCATCACCATATTTCCATATACATATTATACATTTTTTATGTGAAGAAAACATTTATCTGTATCGCATAGAGCAAAAAATATTAGAAATAAAAAATAATAGTAGAACAACAATCTCAAATAATTTGCTCCTGAAAATACTGAGTGAGCATCTCTCATCAAGTAGTATGCATAGTAAAAGGTGTGATTTATGGAATTATTTCAATGAAATGACAATATCACCACTGACAAAATCTTCTAAGAGATGAAAATGAGGTGATTTTACCTAGTTACTTACTCATAAAAATAAATAACACTTTAAAACAAATTTGGAACAGCCTCATCACAGTATCTTATATGAGCAGAGCTAGAAAAAAAAAAAATCCTAGTCTTTGAAAGTGACCATGCATTTAACACCACAAAGATGCAATATAGCTCCCATCTGAACCATCTATCAGCTGACTACTCTGGGGAAGTACTGGTAACTTCTGTAAAGTCAAGTTTGCAAAGTTGATGGCTAGTTTTATTAATAAAATTAAAAATATATAAAAATATATAATATGTAGATAGAATATCATTTTTTAATTCTATAATAGTCACACTTGACTTTGGCCAACTATTGCCTTAAACACAAAAGCATTTATTCTAAATGTGAGTTCTGCTCGTCACACACAAGTTAAATGAAGTAGAAGATGTCAGGGAGGAGCCTCGCCAGTCCCAGGGGGGAGGGGGAATGGACGCTGCACTAAGTAGGGTGGCCAGGATAGGCCTCACCAGGGAACGAGCCCTGTAGATGTCTGAGGAAAGGAAATTCCATGGAGGTATGGCATTGAGGAAGGAGACTCATTGCTACAGGCCAGGAACAGCAATGAGTCTGGTGTGGCAGGAGGAGAATGATCAAAGGTAAGAATAGTAAGAGATCTGAGAGATAGGAGGCAGAAATGCAAGCCTTGTTAGTCTATTTTAAAGACTTAGCTATTTTTCAGAGCAAGCAGAGGAACCATTGGCATGTGTGAGCTGATGGGGGCTGTTGAAGGACCACTGCTCCTATTGAGTTGACATTAGCATGTAGGGTGTAAAGGTGAACACAGAGAGAACAAATGAAGACAAGAGATGCTGGTGGCTTGGACCAAAGGGTAGTAGTGAAATGAAATGCAATGTGGCAGGTTCTGACACACTCTGGAGGAATAGGTGACAATGTTTGCAGGTGAAGAAGATATGGAATGTAAGATGCAAGGAGACAGCACTTAAGAATGACTCCAAGGTTTTATGCTGTGTCAGAGGAAGACAGTTGGCATTTACTGAATGAGGAAGACTGGGACAGAGAGCAAGCTTTGGAGGGAAGATAAGGACTTTGGTGTAGGACTTCCTAAGATTGAGATACATGTTAGACATCCAAGTGCAAAGGGGGGAATATGCCCATGGAATTCAGTCTTCCTTGGGATGCTGATCTGATTTGGAAGATGTCAGACCGTGGATGGCATCTCAGGCCTTGCAACTAGAAAAGATCATCAGGATAGAGGAAAGAATACTCTATTCCTTTTCATGTACTTTCAATTTCTTGTCCCTCTTTTCCTCTAGTTAACAGGAAATCCTATTTAAACCCCTGTCATTTGTCCTACGGCAAGTCTAAGCCCGCACAGCTGAACGTAGTTGAATACCAAGCACACAGTTGTATTCAAGGATGAGGAATAGGGATGTTTTATCCTTGCCTGGAACCCCTAATACATCTAGTATTCAATTCCCTGTCCTCCTCCGAAAAAGACAATGGTAATTCTTATACTCTCTTCTGTTGACCCCAGCTTAGCACCTTTCCCTAAGTGGCTCTCAGATATTGACCTTGCATCTTATTTTCCAAAGAAAAAAGAAGCACCAGAAGAGACTAGTTTATCATATTTTCACCAGATCTACCCTCCACACTTATCTGTATTTATGCACTCCCCTCAACCCTTTTCCAGTGGATCGAATCTCCTGGCCTCCCTCCAAGGTCCACGTTCACACTTCCATCCCTACAGAATTCCTATGACCAGCCCAGTGCTGTCAACCATCTCCCATCTCACCTATAACAACAAAGTCTTTGAGGCTCCTTTGGAGTTATCCTCTCTTAATAAAATAAACTCTGAAAACTCTAAAAATCTATACTTACTCTCGTGATTTGTTACCCACAATTCCCTCTTGAACTCACCCTAGCCGGGCTTCTATTTCTCACACTCCACTGAACTGTCCCACTCACAACTCCTCTTGCCGACATCCTCGGCTTTCCCATCATGTCCTCACAGTATTTCCTTCCCACCAGCACTGTCCCTCTCAGCAGAATTTCACTCAGTTACTCATCACCATTTCATCAGTAACTCACAACTTTTTTAAAACTCTTCCTTCTCTTGGATCCTGGGATACCCAGTAAACTACTTTGGAAGGCAGGCAAATCAGTGGAATACTGTGTGATAAGTTAAATATTTCAGGTTTTGAGAAATACGTGGCAAGTTCCAGAGGACCACGTGGAGGAAGGAAGTGAAGTGTATTGAATGAGCTGTGTTTTTGCTGAACCTGGAAGAATGAATGTCAGGTATTAATTTGTTAACATAACAAGCAACACAAAGTATTTACTCTAGAAACTTCGTGTACATATACAATCAACTCTCAAACGATGCATATGAACGTTATCTTGTGGTTAAGATGCCATAATCAAGAGAGAATAGCATCTTCTATCTTTTTTGAGGCAACAATGGAAATCCTTGGTGATGCACCATAGAATAATTTATGTTAAGATAGTAGGTGGCAAAGACTCTGCGTGTGACATTACAACTCTCAGTTGCTTAGTACAGAAAAATAAAAAAGAAACATTTTTCTCCAAAACTGAGGGTGGGGTGCAGAGCCTAACATTCAATTCTTCTGCCTTCTCCCAGAGTATAAGATGCTTGGTAAATGATAGTTGAATAAAAGTATATCAACTAACACTGGCAAGAAACTTATAAAAAAGAAATACCATTATTCACATTTTGCAGCAAGGAAACAGAAGATTAAATAATTTCCCAAGGTTACACAATCAGTAAGTAAATCTCCTTCCAATATTCCAACACTTTAGCTCCAACTGGCTCTTTAGCTATTTATAAAAGCATTGATATTTTAAAAATTTCTTTCCTTTAGGAAAGCAAAAGGTAACATTCTCAGTGTTAAAATTAATACACTTCATCTCAAGATGAATAAGGAAAATATCCTGTGGAGAACTTTTATCTTGAAAGGTAGTTTTTAGGTTCAAGCTGTTGGCAGTTGACTTGAATTGGCATATTTTAAAGCACAAAAATGATCTTTATTAAAATGTTCACATTTTGTGTGTGAGGGGGGAAATCTTTAGAAAACAAAATAAAACCAAACTTGAAAAATCCTAAAAATATTAGCTTTACAAGCTAAGCAAATAAAACAATTACTTTCATAAATGCCAGGACTTTAAATAGGTACCCCCGATCCTAATTTTGAATTTGCTAGTCTATTCATTATCTTTCCAAAATTCCCTTTAAAATCATATTAATGTGGGTAGCTGATTATTTTGAGTATGGGAAATGAAAGTCAAGCCAGCCATTAGCATTTGACATTTACAGATTTGCAGTCACCTGAAATCTCTGTGTAAATATTTATGAAGAAAAACTCCCTCCTGGATTTTATAACATGCAGTTTTATTGGCCAAATCTCAGCTCTGGTTCTTAATTTCCATCCTGGGGACAAATCTCTTGATTCCAACAGAGTTAGAAACTCTTTTGAAAGAGTGTATAAATGTTTTGCATTACGCCCCCAGTTACCCTTATGAAGATTTTTCTATTATGATGGACTCTGGCTCATTCTCTTATTTCAGGGGATAAACTGAGGCATGAAATGGACAAACACCCAAGTAATAAAATCACCCAAGGGAAGTTAAGGATTCTTGTCCTCTAGACATGAAGCCCCAGTGTGTTACCTTTCGTCAGCAAGATCCCTGGAAACAGAAAATAGATTTTGAAATAAGTGTCTTTAATGAGTTTTAAAAAGACAACGGACAAAGGCATGCCAGTCATTCAGATATATGAAGAATATTTTAAAACTTCCATTTACAAACCTCAAAATGAAACAAGATAAAGGCCTGAAGAAAAGGCTGAGTTTTCTTTACACTGAGTAGTTTTACATTTGCACCCAAATATTTTGCATTTCCTCAACCCAGTGTGGCAGTTATCTCTCCAAATATTCAAATTTTCTTTCCCTTGGCATTGATTTATGTATGCCATTCTAATAGGTTGTAATTATATTTTATTTTTAAAAAGGAATCTGTATGTAACATTTTTTTCTCTCAGGTACTGCTGTAGTCCCATATCTCTTAATAGCTTCTGTGGCTCCCTAGTAAAAGGGACCATAACTTCCTTTTTTTTCTTTTTTTTAATAGGTGTCTACAATGTTTTGCACAGTGAATGAAAAAAATAATAGTAAGAAATTTGGTTAGAGAAGGGGAAATATTGAGACATAGAATATAGTTTTAGTGAATAGCATTTTTTATCATACACCTGAGTTCTGCAACATTCTCAGAAAGATTTAAGAGATGTAATTAGTTCTATCAGTTGCATGGCAGAGAATATTACAAAGCCGAACCTGTCTCTCCATCTCTGCTAGATTCGCTGCTTTTTATTCACATGATTGCAAAGTCTCTATGACAGATTTGATTTTCCAAATATGGCTGTAGGAATATCTTTCATCTCAGAGGATCTTCTAGAACTTTGCTACTTACTCATAAAAAGAGGCAAACTATTACCCCCTTTCCTTGAACTGGGGTGGTTTTGTGACTTGCGAATAAGCAGCAAAATGTTTTAACTGTGTGCAAATGCCAAAGCTGGATCATGAAGTGTGGTTCAGCCTCTACCTGTTTGCTAAAACACTACTGGCCTGCTTAGAGCCCTTATTAGAAGTCAAACTATCCTCAGGGAGCCATGCTGGGAGGAGATGAGCCGTATGGAATGGTCACAAGTTCCATACCGATGGTCCTCATCTTTGATACTGCCCAGCCCAGGGACAAGCCATATGAGGGAAAAAGCTTTTACGTAATCCCAGTCCCCTGCCATCAGTTCACCCACAGCACCTGCAGCTTTCAAGCCTTGAGACCCCAGTCATCACGTAACAAAGATAAGCCATCCCTGCCACCCTTCCTTGTATTCCTGACCCACAGGATCATTGAGTATATGCACATCTTAAAGATATTCGTGTGGCTGTTGTAAGCAACTATGCTGAAGGGAAATTGGTTCTGCACCAGTAATAACTGGAGCAGCCTCCTAACAAGAGTTCCTACTTCTGGTCTCCCTGTCACTTGTTTCACACAATGCAGCCAGTGCTGTATCATCCTTCCAAAATGAAAATCCAGCCATGCTACTCCCTGTTTTCCTCTTTTATCAGCTCCCCATTACTTGCCACTACCAAGTCTTTGTCTTCACCCTCAACTAGACCCTCAACATAGACTAACAACACCCTGATTCCTTCCTAATCAATGAACATGTTCTTTTCCTTTAGGGTTTATTCTAAATCTGTACCAATCGCTGAAAGGCAACCGGTAAGTGACTATTCCAGTAACTATCAACAAATTATATTGTTTATCTCATGAAGAAAGCTACTGAACATTTAGGGTAGAATCACTTCAACTATCAACCACCTCCAACCAGAATGTAGCTACATGAACACATGCCTTTTGTTCTTTCTCAGAAGAGTAATCTCTTTCTGCTATCCAAGAGAGAACATTCAGTCCTATCCTATTTTCCACCATTACCTCCAGAAACTTGCTCCATCAGTCATATCCACCGTTTTGCCTAAACCTTAGAACACTCATTGACTCTTGGATATATGGTTGAATCTATAAGAATGCTCATAGTTTTTCCATCCTTAAAAAAAGTTTTCACCTTCAAAAAAAAAGAGTTCCTTAAAATTTATCTGTCTCCAATCTCTTGCAAATCACAGACCTTGGCTACAGAATTTTCTCATTTTTGTAAGCATGCTCCTTTTGTCATGAGATTTTGAAACTCCTAAAACCAATAGATGAAGTAGATCATTTCATTCCTTGAATCTGAAAGTTCTGGCAAATTGCTTTGAATACTAGAATACTATCAACATGAGAAATGGTATCTAAATGTGCTAAAATAATATGCACTGAAAGAGATTGACACAGTTCAAAATGATAAATTATGTTCTTTAGGAGGGATAAATATGATAGCAAGAAGAACCCAAATCTAAACCAGAAAATAAAGACCACAGGTCATGGAATGCATTACTTGAAATGAAGTTGTTTTGTTTATTGTAAGTGCGTTAAAAATAAATGTCTAAAGCATTGTTTTGTGTAGTTATACCATCTATATAAGTAAAGCGTATGATAAAAATCACACAGAAATGTAAGGAAAAAATTTGGAATATTCTGTTGTAATGGTTTATATCACATGTGAAATGTATACTATTTGAACATAGAATAGAATTAATTAGAGATGTACATTGTAAATCCTAAGACAACGGCCAAAAGAATTAAAACAACTCACTGTCCTGTTTATATTGTTTGATTAAGTTACAATAAGGAAACTACTACAAAAATATGTGGAAATAAATTGAGGTCTCAGTGCCTAATTTTTCTATCAGATATTTGCCTCCTTTGTGTATTGATTGTTTGTATAAACCTACTAACTAACTCATGTACATGGTTGCAATTGGCATGACTATACCCCATACTTAAGTTCTTATTCACTTATTATTTCTAGGGCAATTATCTTGTCTTTGCACAAAGACTATAATTTTCTTGATGTTAGAAGCTTTGCTTGGCTTTTCTTTTCTAAGTCTTAGATCTACTGACGTTCTCAGGACATGATGTGTATTGAATCAAGTATTATTTATAGATGAGAGCCTCAGTGGTAGTAGATGGGTGGATTTTCTTAACTTTCTAGGCTGTCTCAGATCTTTGCTGTCCCCGGCATAGATTTGCACCTGCCAATACTGGCCTCTGGCAGATGCTGCTGTAATGCAATTCCGTCTTTTATTGGGCTATTCATGCCAGCCATAAAGGCAAGTTCAACATTATATTTCTAACGTTAGCTGTCTTTTGCTTCTCAAAATTAAGTTTTGGTTAATGTTGTCCATCATGTTTGCCTCCTTTGACAGCCCTGTCATAAATAGATAAAACAAAGCAGGCAGCCAAGGCATGTTATAAGTGTTGTTGCATTATAAGCAAGAAGCTGGTTAAATTGAATGATACCCAAACTCCTTAACATCTAAACTTTGTTAATTTGCTTTTTGTTCTTCAGTAAAAATAGCAATCTATGCCATAGTCTCAGAAAAAAGCTGGATGTAACTTCGAAAGCAAGTCCTCAACGGGGTCTGACAGGACATTTCAGTTCCTTTTAGCCTGGAAACTTGATTGTGGGTTGAATTTTTATTTATTTATTTTTTTTTTTTTTGCTGAGGGAGTCAGACCTACTGCATCTCACAGAGGCACGTGGCTAGTCCTCAGAGACGAGATGCAACTTCAAGGTCGGGTTGAGATATGTTGTCATCTGAGACGGGAGAAGGATGGCAGCAGAATCCAAAACAGGCAGGCTGGGTTTTTCCTTTGCTTGTGACATGCAGATAGTGGAAGAAATAAATGTTGATTTAGGAAGGACATGCTGTAGAAATAGAAATGTATTGATGACTATTTCTCCACCCTGGTTGTGAAGCCACAAAATAGAAATACCTATTTCCACAATAAAGAAGGATAAAAATGTACTTTTTGTTCCCAGAATGTGGAAAAAAAACTTTTTTTTTTAATATTATGTGTATAGATTAAGCATTTGTCAGGTTCAGACATTTTACTCCATTTGTAAGCACTTTAAAATTGCAAGTTTCTAAATTCCTCACATAAAGCAGAACTTGGTGAAACTTGATTTTCAGAAAAAGTAAAGCAATTAAAACCTTTAGAATGCACAATGGCTTTTTAAATACTAACACTCCCATTCCCCTCCCCTTATAAATCTTATAATGTTTGACAGCTTAATGATAATACAATCAACTTCCCAAACTTGTTTTTAATTTCTCTGTGTATTCCAAGGCAATTCTAATGAGATCTGTGAACGATACAAAGACAAAATGTGTCAAAACTTAGAAAAATCATGTTCTATAGTTACGCCAATTATCCATTTTCTACCTGGTGGCACTGTCGTCCCTCTATTATTACGACTTTAGGGTTGTTTAGATACAGAATATCTTAATAAAAATAGAATCAGAATGCTAATTTCAAATAAATGAATACAATGCCTGGAATGCTTAAACAAGTCAATACAGCCAGAGCAAAAATGTATGTTGATTCATTTAAGAGCAGAAAAGAATAAACTTTTAAGGAAAAAGAGGAGATTAAAGGCATATCGGCATTTGTATACACCACCATTCTTTGCATAATCACCACTTTCAGGTTAACGTCCTTTAATTCAGTCCTGTACCTAATTCAACAGCACAATTACCCACACGTTAGTAGCACAGCATTATAAAGAGGTACTTAATAAACTGCTTTCTCATGCCATAAGTCCTCGGAAATATTTAAGTAAATATGTATCATGGTTGTCCAGGTTCACAAAGAAACGTTATCATGTCCGCTCTAGGAGTGAGGGCAAGTTGGCAGAGGCTGGGAACTGGGTAAAAAACATACTCCCCGAGTTAGCCAGATTCTAGGCGACAGATCATATGCAGGTAATGGAAGATGCTATTCAAAAAAATACAGTGTCTAAAAAAGCATAAATTCAGGTGCAGAGGAAGTGTTGTAGAACTCCCAATTAAGGTTCGTGTACCTGAAAATCAAAGACGGTAACACCCATGCTTGGGGGCAGAGAAAGATTTATTCAATTCATCCAAAGCAAGAAAACAGGAGAGCAAATAGCTCAGACCTGTCTTGTCACAGAGATGAGGCTGCGAGCTTTTATATAGGGTTGGGGATAAGATAGGGGAAAGTCTGTGTTGCTTTGAGTCTCAGATAACACCTTGAGTAAACCAGGATTCTGGGTGTCGCCAGCTAGTCACAAGTTTTGCAGAGGCATCCCTTCCTTCTGCAAAACTAACTTATAGATTCTCCTCTTAGATAACTACTGGAGTTACCTCCTTCTGCTTGATAAAGAAGCGGTGCATCTGCATTTAATAATTGCTGTGAGAACAGGAGTGCTCTGCAGGAAGCAATCAGTTAACATGTGCCAACCACCACGAGCTGGTCCAAAATGGCAGGGGATGCAGTGCTAATATCTCAGGGGCCACTACAGGAGCAGGGAAAACCATCTGTTCTCACATCAAAGTAGGCCTGCAACTGCCTCCACATAATCTCTCCCTGGTATTATGGAACATTAGATTTAGGAGTTCAAATCCGTGTCTAAATATGGGCTCTGCCATTTGCCCAATCTTTGATCTTGAGTATGTGACTTACTTAACCTCGCTAACATTTAGTCTTCTCATCTATAATATGGGAATAGCATTTACCTAATAGAGTTGATTCAATCTAATTGCAAGATTCATTGAAACAACATATTTAAAGAGCTAAGTCAGAGTTATCACTCAATAATATTAGCTTTATTTATTTTTGGAGGGGGTGGAGGTGTGTGGTATTTTACACTCAGTTGTAAAATTAATCTTGTAAATATATTCAATGTTACGTGGAAATATAACATGTTTTCATTTGCTCTGTGATAGTATGAAATTTATTTCACTGCTGCTAGCATGACCGGGGAGTTCCTAGGTGGCCCAATCCTCTCGCAAATGACATCTATAAGCAATGGAAAAAATATTATAAAACAGCTAACTGAAGTCTCTGGAAAGTTTAAAAAGAGAAAGAGAGAGAAGTAGAGAGATGTGAGTGGGGAATCAACACTTGAAGGAAAGGAACAGTACTGAGAGAATTTCCTATTTTATGGCATGTACCTGAGAGCAGGCTCTTGTCTCCACCAAGTACAGGGACTAAAATTCTAGTCATATAAATTGGAGAAACCAGGAGGCAGAACTGAGGGCAAAAGCAGCCACTAGAAAGTCAGAAAGGCAATTCTGGGAAGGATAGAGGGAGAGAAAGGAGGCTCAGACCCTGTACACAAATTCAAAACTCTGGCTAATCCTAACGCATGCAAATCTCAAACATCCCAGGTAAGGTCAACAAAATAAACAGCAGCAACAAAATTCAAAGCTAGTGGAAGATGAATTTTGTCATTTGAATCCAGCCATCATGGTAAGAGCCTTCTACCACAAAGAGACAAACAAATTAAAAAAAAAAAAAAATTCTTTTAGGATTAAACAAAATCCAAAGTCTCTAGAACATTTCTTCAGAAGCATTAAAGAAAGTTGAAAGTCTCCGTAACATCTTTTGCAATATCCAGGAAACAATCCAAAATTAATTAACTATAAAGAAACAGGAAATTAGCCCCATTTTAAGGGGGGAAAAGCCCAAAACAACAAAGGCACACCCCATGATGACCCAGAAGTGGAAAGTGAAACAGAAGGCCGTGAGAAAAGTGACTACAACTATGTCTTAGGAAAGGAAATTGTGCTTGTAATGAATGAAAAGCTAAGAAATGTCAGTAAAGAAACAGATGCAGGAAAAAGAATCAAATTGAAATTCCAGTATTAAAACCTATAATCTGAAATAAAAATGTCCCTGAATTGGCTTAACAGAATAATGGAGATGACTAAAGAAAATTATCATCAGTGAACTTAAAGATTAATTAATAGAAATTTTCAGATCTAAAGTAAGAAAAAAACAGGGTGAACCATGACTTGGGTACCTATGGGGATATCTCAAGATGTTTAACTTGTATACTGTGTACCTGTAGCCGCAGAGGATGAAAAGAGAAATAAAAAGGGCAAATACGTATTTAGGAAAATGTTGACTGCAAACTTCGCAAATTTGGTGAAAGGTGTAAATTTCAGGTTCAAAACTTTCAGCGGAGCTGTAGCAAGAAAACTGCACAGAAAAACAAAAGCAAAGTTTGTCGCTTCATAGTCAAATTTCATAAAACCAGTGATAAATTGAAAATATTCACATTATATACAAGGAAACAGAGCTGAGTCATGACATGAAAGACAACCCCCACTTAAGCAGCAAGTCTTCAACCTAGTGAGGCTTCATCCCTGCCTGACAGTAATTGTCCCACTACAGATTTCTAGAGCCCAACCCAGCAAATCATACTGTAAAGCATCTAAAATAGGTCTCAAATTTCTGTAGATAGAGAGATATGATAACTTCAGTTCTTATCTGTATCCTTTCCAGGGGCTTTGGAATTCCCAGTCCTAGGATATAATGAAATTTTTCATTATTCTTTTTTTTTTTTTTGTAACATGAATCTAGTAACAGTCTCACCACTCACTCAATGGGTCAGATGAAAAAAACTTAGTGTCATTCATACCTGTGTCATTCTTTCATACTCTACATGGGCACATCCTATCTAGTCTAACACTATATCCCAAATCCAATCTTATCTCCATAATCTCCCCTATTAATTAACTCTAGTCCCAGCCACTGTGTCACCTGGGCAACTTTTAAAATCTAAGAATGGCTAATTTTATGCTCTCTTTAAACTCATCTTCTAAGTTCCTATTTCCCCTCTATATTCTCTTCTCCAGAAAGAAATCACTGGTGCCCCTACTTACCTCGTCTAAAGTAGTACCCCAATACTTCATGTTTTCTTACAGTTATGATCTGACTTGGTTTTGCTACAGAACATTTAGCACAAATTATTATTATAGAATGATTAAGAATTTGTTATCTTTCTTTCCGAGTCTCAAGTCCTATTTTGAGGTATTTGTTTGTTTATTTTTTGGCTTATTTGCTACTCTATACTTAGCACCTGGGACATAGTTCCAAACATACTAACTGATCATAAATAAATATTGAATGAATGCATACCTAAATGGAAAAGGATAGGAAATATGTGGTCTCAATGCATACATTCATATATACATACACATACACCCTCTGAAATCCTTGATATAAATCATTAGAAATTTTACAAGTTAGAAAGAAACACTCTAGTAGACTTCCACAGCTGGCTAAGTATAGCATTGAACATTGTTAGCATGTATCTGTGACCTCATATTTTTTTTTTTAATTAAATCATAGCTGTGTACATTAATGCAATCATGGGGTACAATGTGCTGGTTTTATATACAATTTGAAATGTTTTCATCACACTGGTTGACATAGCCTTCACAGCACTTTCTTAGTCATTGTGTTAAGACATTTATATTCTACACCTAGTAAATTTCACATGTGCCCTTCTTGTAAGATGCACCCTAGGTGTGGTCCCCCCAATTACCCTCCCTCCATCCATCCTCCCCCCTCCCTTCCCCTCCCTTTCCTCTTTCCCCTTCTTCTTGGGCTATAATTGGGTTATAGCTTTCCTAAGAAAGCTATAAATTGGTTTCATAGTAAGACTGAGGACATTGGATACTTTTTCTTCCATTCTTGAGTCTTCTATTTTTTGATATCATATGGACCACAAGTAAAATGTGAATCTTTATAAATTCCAGTAACTTGTGGAATAAAGACAACAAATTACAATTATATCTTCAAGGATCTTCCTGAAATCCTGGGTATTCATAAATTTCATGTGCAATTTTAAAGTTCACACTATTTTAAATTGCACACGAACTCTATGGCCAGCCCTGTGCATTTTCTCAAAGATATTACATTTACTATATGGAGTGACTATCAGTTATTTCCTTGGTTATGGTCATTTAAAAATTAGCTTTAATACTACTGTTGCTTCACTGGTATCAGTAATGTGACTTGGGCCACTAGCCAATCATAATTGTGACATTATTTACCCATTTATTCAGCTATTCTTTATTGCATGTCATGACACTGTGCTAAAACAATGGAAACACAATGTTAATCAAATAAGTAATAGTTTCAGATTTCTCACGGTTTCTGGTTTTAAACAGAGTAGGCAGTCACAAGGACGATAATGCTAATGAAAGTGTTTCTGATAGCTGCTGGAGCACGTAACAACAGGGATCCAATTCAGTCTAAGAGATCAAGGGAGGCTTCTCTGACAATGTGATATTTTAGCTAAGATCTGAAGAACAAGGGAAATTGAACTAGGGAAGGGGTAGGAGAAGCAGGGGAGGAGAAAAGGTGGTAAATCCTGGGGATTGGAAAAAAAATGCTTTAGCAAAATCAGAGGCAAAGTGAGTTGAATAAACTAAAAAGTAGGGCAGGTACATAGAAAGATGAATCTGTAGAATACACTAAGACCAAAGCATTTAGGGTCACCTGAATCATGCTCATGAGGGTTTTGTGCAAGGTAAGCATATTGAATGATCTTACTGAGAAGAAAAACATAATTAAATCTGTGTTTTAAATGATTACTTCCTATGCATTGATTTTTTTTAATGCAGTAGAGGTGACATCCCTTGTAATTTTCAAATCCCTTGAATGAGTCAGGAGGCCTGGCAGATTTGTTCAGCAATCTCTATATACATTTGAGTAATTGTGATTCCAAAGTACCATTGACTTTCAAAGGATGACTATGGAAATCTGAATGAGTGATGGCAGAACAGTGGACCTATTCAACAACAACAAAAAATACTTTGTGCTCATATTTTAGCTCTGCATCCAGAACACAGATATCATTTTTGCCAGAGAATAAGAAGCAACAGTCATGAGTCTTTTATACCAGTGAGATTATAAATATGGATAGCAAAACAGTAATATTAGTAATACTTAAGTGTTATGTGCCAGGAACTTTAAAGTTATTGTTTTTTAAGTAATTATCTATTTGAACTTCATGACAACTGATTTAGTTTTTTACTATTATTGTCATTTCCATTTTAAAGATAGCAGACTCAGACTTAGAAATTTACTTCTCCCGTCCAAGTTCACACAGCCATTCTGAGATTAGAGCAAGATTTCCACCCTAGTATTCTGACTTTAAAACACATCCGGTAACACTGAACACATTTGCTTGCATGCACACCTGTTCCACTGAAGTCAAGTGATATTTTGTGGGGTGAAGTGGTCAAGACTGCAAAGATGCCTCTAAAAACATGGGATCCTTCTGGCCTTGCATAAATATAAATAAGCCACTCTCTTTACCACCCTGCATCTGTAGCTTACTAAGGAAATATGCACATTTGAGGGTTGACTGATATGTTACATTCCCAATAATAAGCTGATTTACAAACAATAAAGGACAAACTCCCTTTTCCAAACACTTCAGAACTTTGCCAACTTGAATCATTTTCTTTCTGGCTAGAAATTTCCATTATTCCTCCAGGTGCCGAAGCAATGTTTATCAGCTCAGGTTTCCCTGCAGGGGACAGAGTAGCATGCTAGTAGAAAGGTGGCAGGGAGGAATAGAAACGCTCATTAAGAGAGATTTCAGTTCACATTCCTCACACTGAGAATTCTTAAAGTTAGAACAAGGATACTTTGCCTGCTTTATTTCTCTTTGCCCGCACATATTTCTCCTCCTCTGAAAAAGCAGAAAACAGTAAGAGCAGTCAAGTTCCAGGTGCAGTTGCAGGATTATCCGTGTACATAACTTGGTGGCCTTGGGGACCGGGGAAATGCACCTTACTTGTTTCAAACGATCCTTTCCCTGATCACTCAAATGACCAAACCAACATTCATAGCATCTCTTTGCCCTTTTTGTTTCCCAGACAAAAATTACTTAACTGCCTGGGAATTTAAGTGCAAAAGTTTCATCATAATCTCTAACAATTCAATAACATTAGAAACTAATGATAAATGTTAATAATTAGGAACTCATACAGTTGAAAAATTAAGCATGTGTGTATATATATATATCATGCTTTTAAAGAATTTATTGTTTGACTATTTTGGCAGGTATTAGAAGACATTTAGAACTGAACTATGGTAAAAACATTACATATAAAATTTATGATGTATATAATGAAAGATTGAGAAAGAAATATGTAATATTAATTATATTATTAAAAAGGATAACTAAAATTAATGAAGTCATTGCTCAACTGATGAATTTAGGTGAAGAGGAACCTACTAAAAACAAGTAGGCCAAGGAATAAGTACAATGAAAAAAGCACAAATTAATGAAGTGAAAAAGTCACAAGAAACAAAATTGATACCTTCATGGAACAATAAAACACACAATCAAGAACAAACAAGAAGACACACGAGTCAGATGATAGATATCCAATCGTAGCAGCATAGTCACAAAGATGGCAAGTCTTCTGACATGAATCTCTATATTTCACCAGATTTCAATAAAACTTCCAATAGGGATTTACCAAACATTAAAAACTCACTCTAAAACTGTTTTGGAAACACAGAGTTAAAATTTAACAAGAAAGTATTCGAAGAGGACTGAGGAGGAGGAGGGTAGAAAAGAAAAATGAGGAAAAGTTAAAGAAAAAAAAAAAGCAGGAGATGAAGAGAAAGAAACACTCGTCCTATCGTTGTCTGGAGTTACTGTAAAGTTATAACAAAACGTGGGATAGAATAGATTGTCAATCCTAAAATCTGACCCAGGTACACAAGGCAGCTTGGTTTACAGTGGAGGTTACCTTACAAATTAGCTGATATAGCAAATAGGAACATACAAAAGTGACTTCGACAAGAGCAGGTTCTTAACTTTAGGAAGAAAGGAGACAAAGAAGAGGAGAGTTTTTACCAAATCGTTGACAAATTCTACCATTAGGGAGGGAAGAGAAATGGGGAGAGAGATGGCATCAGGTCAAATGAGGACTATTTTTAAATATGAAGGACCACAGAGCGTGAGGATGTGCTAACAGGAACACTTGGTGAGTAAATCCACAGGTAGGTGACAAGAGATTTAAAACAGATCATTCCCCCTCTCTGCCCCCTTCCCTCCTTCATCCTAGGCTAGAGTTGTGTTTCATTTTTCATAGGCAAGTGTGAGTGATTATAAATTGGTTTCACAGTAGTACTGAGTATGGTACATTGGATTTTTTTATTCCATTCCTGAGATACTTTACCAAGAAGAATATTTTCCAGCTCCATCCATGTAGCATAAAAGAGGTAAAGTCTCCATTTTTTTTTAATGCACAGGTGTTTTATTAAACAAAACAAAGGGGCTAGTTGTGAGTTTTCTCTTCAGAGGGGCCTGTTATGTGCTGTGAGTTTATTTCTCTTACTGTTTGATAAGTTTATTTTCCTCTGTTAGGTTATTAGCAAGGCCACCTTTTAGTCACTCTTTAGGCCTTTAGGAATTTAAAATTTACTTTTAAGATTTACAAAATAAATGAACTGATTCTTTGTACAGGGTAGTACAGCAACCAAAATGCAGGTGTATGGCCGTCTGTTCAAGTATATTAGATGCTCTTCAAGATAGCATGTGGTCTCTTATATTAAGAGCTAATTGCATATATTCCTGAGAGTGTTTACACTTCAACAATTTCAAAAGATTATTTTGTCATCCTTGAAAATGAAAAACCTTTAAAACAGTGGAACTGTTCGCGTGTTTTCTCCCTCGTAACAATTCGTTGCTGCAGTGTTTTCCATCCATCACTGACAGAGCGTAGCTATTTTCGTGTCAAGCGTTTATACTCCTTGGTTAAATTGCTTATTTAATTACAGTCCACCCTCCATATCCGAGAGTCCCATATCCACAAACAATAGCAGATTGAAAATATTTTTTAAAACCCCTCATTAAAATAATACTGCAACAATAACAAAACTCATAAGTTAAAAATATACTGTAACTATTTACATACCATTCACATTGTACTAGGTTTTACAAATAACCTAGAGGTGATTTAA
This sequence comes from Loris lydekkerianus, assembly GCA_963574355.1. NCBI lineage: Eukaryota > Metazoa > Chordata > Mammalia > Primates > Lorisidae > Loris > Loris lydekkerianus. The sequence goes on along the minus strand of CAUYPK010056573.1, from coordinate 9,066 downwards.
AGTACTGGGAGGGTGTTCCTAGGTTACATGTGGATACTTTTCCATTTTATGTTAAGGACTTGAGCATCTGTGGAGTTTGGAATGGGGTAGGGGTCCTGGAATCAAGCCCTTTCCCCCCTCTACTCTGAGGGAGGCCTGTGTGAAGTCCCAAATGCATCTACATATTTCTAGTTTCTTTATATTTTTCTCTCAGTCCCCTCATGGAAGTTTTTTATTTTTCCTATTCTGCTAGTTGAGATTTACCTCTCAATTTCGCCCCAGCTGTTCCGTTTTTCTCTGTCCCGTGCTGGCTGCATTCACTGTTTTTTGCCTGTCTTAGTCTCCAACAGAGGGATAGGAGTTGGGACACCAGTCTTTTCTGCATTAGATGGGAGAGAAAGCCTGGAGGGGCTGGGGGTCTCTTGCTTCACCCTTAATACTTTATCTTTCTGTTTTCAGGGGAGCCCCCTCCACTCCATCTGCCAGCTATACCTGGAAATCCCAAGTCTAGAGTTCCTCTAAGTCGCTGGTTCTAACCTGGCTCCACGTGAGAACCACCTAGGGGAATTTTGAAACTACTGACATCTGAACACACTTCATACCAATCAAAATTCCAATTAGAAACACTGGGTGGGACACATGTCCATCTCTTTAAAGCTCTCCAGGTGAGCCCATCACCCAGCCTCACAGGGAATCTTCACCAGACTGATGGGCTAGTGGCCTGGCCTCACTCCATCTCAGCCCCTGTGCCCCTTTGGCCTTGCCTGCCCCACCCCCGCAGCCAGCTTGCTGTTCCCCACCTCGAGGTCCGTGGGCCTGCGGGACTTTCCCCGTGGGCTGCGCACCACTCACGTCTCCCTCCTTAGGTCTCTGCTCTGCTGCAAGAACTGCCTGGTGCTTCCTGCCACCTGGCCTGCTTCCTCTTATGCCATGGCTGTCCTCGGGTCTGAGCCGTCGCAGATCCACTTGCTTGTGGCTCCTGGATAGAACAGAAGTTCCACGAGGACAGGTCTTGGCTTTATTCCTTCCTTTGGAGGTCTCTAGGCATCTAAGATCGAGCCTGGCACTTAGGAATTGCTCCCTGATTATCAGTTGAGTGAATTTCTCTAGAGAAGATTTTCTGCTGGTTTAGAAGGATTCAGTTTATGTGATTGTGTTGCTTGGGCAGGAGATGGGGGAATGTCTAACTGCTGTAAGGTATTTCAGCTAACTTTTCTCTATACCTATGCGTTGGGAGATACCTGGGCCTCCTATTTCTAAACCTTTCTGGTTTTTTTCCCCCTAAGGTTCACATTACTAGGGCTGCCAGTTCAATTATCTTTCCAGATTGGTCATCTTTCTATTTGTCCTTATATATTTATGTCTTAAAAATATGTTTTATTTATTTATTTTTGGAGACGCTCAAGCTGTTGCCCTTGATAGAGTCCCATGGCGTCACAGCACATAGCAACCTCAAACTTCTGGGCGTAAGCAATTCTCTTGCCTCAGCCTCCCAAGTAGCTGGGACTACAGGCACCCGCCACAATGCCTAGCTTTTTTTGTTGTTGTTGCAGTTTTTGTTGTTTAGCAGGCCTGGGCCAGATTTGAACCCACCAGCGGTGTATGTGGCCAGCGCCCTACCCATTGGGCTACGAATACTGCCTAAAAATATGTTTTTAACACTTATTTGAGAAATTCAGGAGGGCGGTGCAAGTGACATTTTATATTCAATTCATTCTGTTTAGCCAAAAGTTAGGCTCTTTGTTAATTCCTCCTCCATTCACTTACAGATTGATTTCTTCCACAAATTTGTGGGATACCAACTATGTACCAGACACCATGAATCAAATAAAAGGTAACTATTAATTCAGCTAAGATTGAGGTTAGTAAATGGTGAATTCAGATGAAAAATATCAGGAGTTCTTTTTACTATTCCTGCAATATTTTTGTAATTATTTTAAAATAAAAATGTTTTAAGAATGTGTCATGTGGGGACTAAGTTACAAAAAGCCTTCCGTGCTCTGCCAGAGATGATGAAGGTTTTGAGAGTGATTGCAGGTTTTAAGCAGAGGAGGGCCGTGATAAGTTTTGGAATTGAGAAAGATTCTCTGAGCATAAACTAGGATGGGTTTGAGGCATGCAAGTCTGGAGGAAGGGAGTCCAGGTAGGAGGCTTTGCAATAATCCGGAAATGATGAAGGTCTAAGATGAGACACCAAGGATGGAGAAAATCAACTTTCCCAGAACGTCTTTTCTATCAGATTCCCTTGGAGGTGAAGCTGTTTTGGTGGTAACATAACCAGGCATTATTAAGGAAAGAGAGCATGTTCTTATAGATTGTCTCTCTCTTGTGGTTGTAAAGAGAGACACGGTACCTGGATTTATGATAAAATTGACATTGCAGTGACCCACGAGAAAGGAGTTAGGGTTATTGCTATTCAGGGAACAGCTCCATGTGCTGGGATTACAAACATTGCTCAGAATTAAATTTATCTGGTCCGATGGATAAAACACTGGAATTTGTAATAATAAATTTTTTTATGGCTCTCACCCATGCATTTTCTATCTCATTGGACAGCGCGTGCTCACTCTTGTTGCTATGGAGAGCCTGTCCCTGCTGGGCCAGGCTAATATGTGCCGTGAGGCTGCTCTGTGTGTCTGCTTTCATGCAAAGGCATTGCTGTCATTTTTACTTCAAGGTTTTCTCTTTTTACAAAAGAACTTTTTGTTGAGGGTTTTAAAGAAAATTTATATTGACTTCCATCCCACGTGCAGGCAGTGTTCTTTGTGCTAACAGTTCTGGAAACTTTGTCCAGAGAAGTCCCACTTTCCTCCTATAGTTTAGCAGGTCATTGAAGACAACTGCAGAATTAGTCATAGAACTGGTCAGTGTACTGCACACAGAATAGGGGGCTAGCACAGAGCTACATCCTGTGGGTTTCTCTGATCTGCTCTGGGTCAGGGATTATGGCCTAATTATTAGTAATTTCTGTATTCTTCTTCAATTACCACAGTGTAGTTGCTTGTTGGATAAATGGTGAATTGAGTGGGGGATGTGAGTGAAGCAGAAGGGTTTGTTCTGTGACCACATTCAGACCTATGTGGGGCTTTTTTGCAACTTTATTCTGTAGGTTCCTCTTAAGTGTTGGGTAAAAGTAGTAATGTCAGTATTTTACTTGAAGGTTTAAGACAAATAAATTGATGAAAACATCGTGATTAAAATCACAATGTAAAATTTACCCTTGTAACCATTTTTAATTATACAGTTCATTTCGCAAATACAGAACTTTGTATTAAACAGTAACTCTTCTTTTCTCCCTCTCCTCAACCCTTATAGCCACTATTTTACTATGTTTCCATTAATTTAAGTATTTTAGATACCTTGTATAATTGGAGTCATACAGTATTTGTGGTGTGTGTGTGTGAGAGAGAGACTGGTTTATTTCACTTAGCAATGTCTTCAAGGTTCATCCACGTTGTACCATGTGACAGAATTTCCTTTCTTAAGGCTAATAGTCCACGTAGTATGTATGTACCATATTTTGTTTATCCATTAATCTGTCAACAGACGCTTGGGTTGTTTCCACCTTTTGGCTATTGTAAATAGTCCTGCCATGAATATGAATGTAGAAATATCTCCTTGAGACCCTACTTTTAATTCTTTTGGATATGTACCCAGAAGGGGGATCGCGGGATCATGCGGTGGCTTTATTATTACTACTCTGAGGAACCCGCATATTGGTTTCCATGGTGGTTGCACCATTTTACAATCCTTACAAACCCTTTGGTGCACAAGGGTTTCACTTTTTCCACATTCTCACCTGTACTCATTTTTATTTTTCTGTTAAATGCATTATGGTATCGAATTTATATATATATATTTTTTACACAAGAGCATTTACTGTGGTGTGCATTATAAGTAAAACCATTTACAATACTCACCACAGTACTTTTTTCTTTTTTGCTTTTTTTTTTACATGTGTTTATTAGGTTTCCATTTTTTGCCTTCACAAAATCAAAAAGGCTTAATATTTAATAATGTTTAAGAACTAGAAACAAATTTATATTTCTAATGAATGTTAAAGTTAAAACAGAAGACTTGAAATAAATTTTCATTTTGTGGCAGAACTAATGAAAGGAGTGCTTTGGTAGAAACTCCCAAAAAGCCTTGAATTGTGAAGGAAATCCTGAGGGTACTCTAGTTGGGAAGTATTCATGTACATTCATAAAGATAAACTTTCTTCTAAAGCAGCACATTACCAAGTACAACTTCACTTAAACACTTAGTACAATAAGGTATTGAGTAGATGTCTTGAATTATGTCAGTAACAGAAGACTTCCTAAAAGTGGTATATTTTGGATGAGGGCTTGAAGGGAGTTGGTAAATGAATTGACAGCAATGAATATGCGTTAATATGGAAAAAAATGTGATCTTTTACAAGCACAGAGTTTGACAATAGCTAATATTGAATGTCTTGTCTTCTCTGTATTTAGTAATAGCTGCAATTAGAAGTAGTAACTGTGAGTTTATTTAATAGGGATAGGTTCAGTATTTTTGATTTTCATTGAGCTCTGACAGTCTTCACATGCTATAATTATTTGTGTCACAGAATCCCTAGAATAGATCAAAAGAGTACTCGATAAACACCATTTTGTTATATAATCTTCCAGCACCTGAGCGTTTGTTGACGATTGTAATTTCAGGTAGACTGCCCCTTTGTTTTCTTTTTTTTTTTTTCCACATTCCCTGCTTTATTTCAATTTTTCATGCACACTTTTCTAAACAAAACAGAACACATATACACAAAATTCCCAAACATCAGGAATTAGATGGGCATAAAACAGGGGGCTTACAGACTTACAGGCTGAAAAAACAATACCAATTAACTATTAAAAATTCCTTGGTTCAAAACACGAAAGTGTTTTGTTTTTAATGGGATTTTTTTCTTTAAAAAGAATAAAGGAAAGGTTTAGGGACAAGGCACAAGTTTTGTGCACTGCCTGAGGCAGGCCCTGGCTTCTCTTCCTCAAAGACCTTTTGCAAACTGTAGCTGTCGGCCTTCGATGGCCTCTGTGTTCAGCCTGCTCCCTCCTTTGCATGCAGTCTGATAGTACAGGCACCTGGGCCCACCTGAGTACAGCAGGCAGGGGTTACAGAATGTCCAGGATGTGGCCGATCTTGGTGACCAGCTCCTGCCACTTTCCCGAGATGAGCTTCCGATTCTTGACATCAGTGTTCTTCTTGAGCTTGCCTGGCACCAGCCGCTCAGCCTCTGCTGCTGACTTGAGCACCAGCTTCTTGACTTGCGCGTCCAGCTTCTGCATTTCGCTCACTTTGTCACACAGATCAGAGCCCTCCGTCTTTAGCCTGGACTGCACCAGCACCATCTCACTGCTGAAGGCCTTGTGTTCAGTCTCCAGGCTCTTCTTGCCACTGTTGATGGTAGAGACATCCCGGGACTGTTTGTATCTATTGATGACCTTCTCTGTGATGTGGGCCTTCTTCATCTTGGCTTCCATGGCCAGATCCTTGGTGATGGAAAAGTCTAGCCCAGCGATTCTCAACCTGTGGGTTGTGACCCACAGGAACTACATTAAAGGGCGGTGGCATTAGGAAGATTTAGAACCACTGGTCTAGCCGTACATAGATGATGATGGTGAAGAACAAGATGTTGAAGGCAGCCGCCACCAGCAGGGGCTCCTTCAGTACTAGCACCTTATTGAAGGAGTTCTGGCACCACAGTGCCCTGAATGTGCTGCTCTACCAGATTTTTCTTGTAGGCCACAATTACAGGGTGATCAAATGTGTCCAGATAGGTGTAGTGCAGCTCATCTGGGGCACAGCTGATTTCATAGGAACTATCAATTTGGATATTTTTGACCCTTTCAGGCAAGATGATATTCACAGTCAGAATCTACCACTTGCTTCTCAAACACATGGTCCAAAAAGCTCATCTTCAGTGCATATTGGTCACCCAAATTGTCATAGCTTGGGAAGTTGTAGCCAGTGTTGTAATGGGTCTTCTGCCTGCCAAAGAGAGGAAAGTGAGGCCAGATTTCTATTGCTACAGAGTCATTCAAAATAAGGAGGTAGCTGGTGGAAATATAGCCAATCTCATTCTGCTGATAAACATCGTGGGCAGCAGCAGGGAGGATGGTCTTAAAAGAATGAATGGAGGATATCTGCTATTAGGCTGTCTCTGAGATTCCCCTTAAGCACAGCCCCTGTGTGTTTCAAGCCCATGTTTCCTTCCACAGCAATGTTACTCCAGTGAGAGACCTCAATGATGTGGAAAATGCTGGTGATGGTCAGGAAAGAGCTGTTGTTCTCATAATGTGTTTTCAAAGTATCCTAACAAAAGGCAGGGACATCTCTGAAAGGCCCATAGTCCAGCAGATCCTCAGCGCACACAGGGTTCCCCAGGTTGGTGTAGCTCTCCACATTTTTGGAGGCAACTTCACATGCATGGTTTGTGTCTTCATTGGGTAAGGAGAGGAGAAATGATGGTTCCCTCAAACTCCACATGTTTCTATGATTGGGTAATCTGGGTTGGATATGGCTGAAGCACATGGGTGTAGACCAGTGGTTCTCAACCTTCCTAATGCCATAATGTATTTTCATTGTTACAAAGGGGTTGCCACCCACAGGTTGAGAACCGCTGGTGTAGACTGTTGCCACAATGACTGAAATCTTGGATCCAGGATCAAGAGCAACTGGAAGGTTGACTATGAAGAATATCCTACTTTTACTCTTAATTTTGATTTCTCATACTTCCAGATTGTTCTTTTCCTCATCTTCTCCTTTCCCCGTGTACAAGGGATCCTCAGTAAACTTGACAGCTGACTTGTCATCAGGAACCGTAGAGGCCAGAAGGCAGTGGGGATACATACTCAAGGTGCTCTATCCATTGAGTGCTCAGCTCCCGGAGTCAGGGTGTCTCTGACAGAGCACTTGGGGTTATCCTCACCCTGCCTCATTTGTTTTCTTTTTCTTTGTCATGGCTAGATGGATGAAAGAACATTTACTTTAAGGAAGCAAATGCTGAAAAACTGGAGTGTATAAATAGTTAACAAAGTGTTCTATGTTTATAAGTATGTCCATTTGCTGAGCATAAGCCTGTTGTCCCATACGTTCTTTTTGGGGTGGGGAACAGAGTTTTACTTCAAACTCCTGGACTCAAGCAATCCTCAGCCTCCTAGTAGCTGGGACTACTGATGTATGATATCACACATAGATAATTTTTAAATTTTTTGTAGAGACAGTCTTACTATGTTGCCCAGACTGGTCTTGAACACTGGGCTTAAATGATCCTCTTGCCTAGGCCACCCCAAGTGCTGGGGTCATGTGTGTGAACCAAGAGGCCCTGTGGTTTTCAAGGTAAACTGTGCAGTTCTCAAAACGCTAGAACAACCAGAAAATATTAAGTATAAATTACATTGTGATAAGGTAACAGTGACTTTCATACTTGGACCGGATAGGTGGTGATGGTTTCTATCATATGTGACCAGATTCTTTGGTTGGTGGTTTTCGGTTTCCTGTGTCAAGGGTAAAATTTTAACCTTAAACAAGTGGATGTTGGACAATCAGTATTTAGAAAGTGTTAGGTGGTTGAGTGCTACAGAATGTCAAAAGCAAAAACCAAAATAAATAACTTCTGGTTTAGCTCTGTGTGAATTAAATCTCATCGCATTTTGAGGAAATATGTTTAAATACCTTCCAAAGTGAGTTCCTTAAACTACAAGTTTTATTGGGTGTTAATAAATATTCTGTAAAGAGTTTTATAGTCACTTGGGTCAAGGAACCCAGATTAAAGAGTGTAAATCAGATTTCTTAACTCTGAGACTTCTCAAGCCTTTAATGTTGAATGTTCATGAATTGATTAGGAGTGATTGGTAGCATGGAGCATTTCTGAACATTTGTGCAATTCTTTTTTCTTGGAGCATCTTGCAGGACTAATACTCTGTAAATAAATTATAGAACAAAGGATTAGGAATTATTAGAGTCAGAGTTTTGTTGAAAGTTACAGGAAGTAGGTATGGTCCAGATAAGGTTGAATCCCTTATGGTCAGCCTAAGAGATAAGAATCTCACAGAGTGCAAAGACATTTCAATTAGATTTTATATGTGCATCCTCCTCAGTTTTGTAGGTATGACTGATATGTACCTTAGTGACACAGAGTGCTGGGGCCAAGTGTCCTGCCATTCAGTAACTCATAACATTATATTCGCACTTAAGAACTTAGGGAGGAGCTGTAAAAGTTGGTTGAGAAAAGGAAAACAGAAATTTGTTTTGTTGAAATATTTGGTATTACTTGATTCTGGAAGGTTAATGAGCATCTTAATGGTTTTCCAAGGTTGTTACAAGGAAACTGAGATGCTGACTTACGTTACCCGTTGAGTCTGAATTATTATTTCTGGTGGATTGTCCTACATTTTCCCCATCTATGAAAAAAGGTATCTTAGCTTGGGCAGCTATAGCAAAATACCATAAACTCATGGTTTAAATAACAAATAAGAATTGTTCTTCCAATTCTGGAGGGTGGGATATTCAAGATCAAGGGACCAGCAGATTCTGTGTCTCACGAGGGCTTCCTTCCTGGTTCTTTAGAGAGGGGTCGTTTGTTGAACCATGCTTGGATCCCTGGGATGAATCCCACTTGATCATGATGAATGCTCTTTTTAATGTGTTATTGAAGTTGGTTTGCTAGTATTTTGTTGCAGATTTTTGCATCTATATTCATCAGAGAAATTGGTTTATAGTTTTCTCTTTTTGTTGTCTTTGTATGGTTTTCATATCAGGGTGATACAGGCTTCATAGAATGAGTTTGGGAGATATAGAAGATATCTATCTCTGTTTTTGAAATAGATTAGGATTTGTATTAGCTGTTATCTGAATGCTTGGTAGGATTCAGTAATGATGTCATTGGGTCATGGGGTTTTCTTTTGTTTTTTTTAATTATTAAATCATAGCTGTGTACATTAATGTGATCATGGGGCACCATACACTGGTTTTATAGACCATTTGACATATTTTCATCACACTGGTTAACATAGCCTTCCTGGCATTTCTTAGTTATTGTGTTAAGACATTTATATTCTACATTTACTA
>CAUYPK010056570.1:0-31825 GCA_963574355.1 Loris lydekkerianus | reverse complement strand
AGAATTGCTTAAGCCCAGGAGCTGGAGGTTGCTGTGAGCTGTGTGATGCCACGGCACTCTACCAAAGGGCCATAAAGTGTTACTATTAAAAAAAAAAAAGAGAGAGAGAGAGAGAGAGAGAGAGAGAGAGACAAGGCCTCAGTCTATCACCCAGGCTAGAGTTACAGTGGTACAATCATAGTTCCCTGCAGCCTCAAATTCCTAGGCTCAAGTGATAGTGCCACTCGGCCTCCCTAGTATCTAGGACTACAGGCACATGCCACTGCATCTGGCTAATTTTTTAAATTTTTATTTCTTGTGGAGACAAGGGTCTTGCTATATTGCCCAGGCTTGTGTTAAACTCCTAGTCTCAAGCATTCCTCCCACCTTGTTCCCCCTATCCCCAAATGCTGACATTGCAAGTGTGAGCCATCTTGGCCTTGTTTGCTATTTTGAGAGTTATGAATAAAACAAAATAGCATACATAACATATACCCAGTTGAGTACAGGTAGAGATTAAGAGCTACAAAGATACTGTGAAAACTAGAATAGCCCACAAAGACTCAGCATTCCAAATATTTATACTCTTCTACACTTACCTTTATACATTTTTCACTTCCTAAATTTATGTTTTAAACAAAACTGATTTTAAACTTGTACTTAAACACGCTTTTATAAGTAAGATTAACAACTAGAATTAAAAATGTTCAAGTTAGTTCATCTCAATTTACTTGTACAATAAACCTTACTGCAATGGGATGATTAACACAACAACCAAGATCGAGGCTGGGTGAGGAGGCTCAGGCCTGTACTCAATCCTAGCACTCCACGAGGCCCAGGCGGGTGCATTGCCTGAGCTCAGGAGTTGGAGACCAGTAAGAGCAAGAAAAAGATGCCCATCTCTACTAAAAATAGAAAGACTAGCTGGGGTTCATGGCAGGTACCTGCAGCCCCAGCTACTTGGGAGTCTGAGGCAGGAGGATCTCCTGAGTTTGAGGTTGATGTGAGCTACAATGACACCCCAGCACTGTACCCAAGTTAAAAAAAAAACAAAAAACGAAACAATGGAAATCAAATAATGAAATTATACAAGTTTACAGCTAGAAACTGCTGTAGGGGGTCTAGTCTTAAGATCCCATTTTACACTCAAGAACAGATATGAAGGGTCCCAGTGACCTGATTTAAATCCTACCAACAGACATGAGTCCAGACCTTGAGCCCCTGTCACAGGCTTGTAAACCATGGTATACCCCCTCACCATGGTATACTTCAGTTACCAGAAGGACATCTTCTAATATGCCCCCCCCCCCCTTTTGGGTAGAGACAGAGTCTCGTTTTATCACCCTGGGTAGAGTGCTGTGGAGTCACACAGCTCAGAGCAACCTCCAACTCCTAGGCATAGGCGATTCTCTTGCCTCAGTCTCCCGAGTAGCTGGGACTACAGGCGCCCACCACAACGCCCAGCTATTTTGTGTTACAGTTTGGCCGGGCAGCGCTTGAACCTGCCACCCTCGGTATATGGGGCTGGTGCCCTACTCACTGAGCCACAGGCGCTGCCCAATATGACTCCCTTTTATAGTCAGAAAATTTTAGATGTTGGCAAAAATATTTGGCTAAATATTACTTAAAAGATAGTCTTTTATATTCTATGAATCTTTAAAAATATTTTGTAGATTAAAATGGGAATACGAAGTAAAATACCTCTTTATATAAATGATCCAAAGATAAAGATGTCACCTGTGTACAAAATTAGGTACTTTGCTAACTAAATTACCTACTAAAATAATATGACCATAAAAATAACTAGGACTAGAATTTTTTCTATCCCTGTACAGATGCCAGAAGTTAGACTTGAAAAAGAACTATATCTAAGAAGAAAGAATCCAAGGCTGGACTCTATGATCTATTGCGTACACACATGGCAAAGTCACAAATGGGAGCTCAGTCCCTCTAACTGGGAAACATTAGAAATAGTGCCCTAAAAGACTGCTTTTGAATAAATTATCCAATATGCTTGGATTTTTCAAAGTGCACATGGATCATGATGCTATTATACTTATTGTCCAATATAATAAACTTCCAGAGAGTTTTCTTCAGTCACACAGTTAAACACTTCCCAAACTTGAACCTTCTGATCAACTGCTCCACTTCTCAAACATAGAACTTGATTCTCAATCAATTCACTGCATAAAAAACACTTAAGTTCTGCCATAATTCCTCTTATTACTATGTAACTGTGAATGTTATTCACATGTTACATCTGGCTTAACTATTAGCCAGATCTTATTATAATACATACAAAGACACCTGCAAATAATGATGACACTTAACTTAGCCACCTGTTCACAACCACATATTAATGGATTACAGAAAATATAATTCCTTCAAATCCAGGAAAAGAAACTCTTTTAAATTTTCCAACTTTTTATCCTCACTTGATATATTAAAAGACCTAAACAAAACAGTGACAAGTCCTAAATCCCAAAGGAAAAAGGGGTCGTTTTCAGTGTCTATCAAATATCTGAGACCATGGAGGAAAGAACTTTACCTCGTGTGTACAGCTAACAAGAAAACTCTTCCCAAACCAAAAATCAGTGTAGCAAATGTAGTTAATTCAGGAAGGTCATTAAAAAGTTCATGTGTGTGTTATCTCAGATTTCAGTATTCATTATCATTACACCATTAGCTTTCGGGAAAAACTGGTGAATCTCTGGTCTAAATATCAGAATAAACAGTATGTTTAATTTGCATGCACTTCTTTTTAAGTTTAGTAAGTTTTATACTTACTTTTGTTAAGTGTGTAGAAAAGGAGTTTGTAACAACATAAAATTGGTTCTGCAAGTTTACTATAATGGAATCTGATTTATGTATATATACATTTTGCACTTAACCACACCTTTCCACAAGTTCCTTTAACTAACATTCTATAGAAATAACTTTTTCCTCTCTATTTTAGAATAGGACATTGTGGCTTTGTTTATGACTGTTTAATGAAGTGAAATACAAAGTAAAAAGAAAAGAACAATAAACTTCTTATTTATTTTGTTGTTGCAGCTGTCACTGTTGCTTTAGCTGGCCTGGACTGGGTTCGAACCTGCCAGCCTCAGTGCATGTGGCCGGCGCCCTACCCACTGAGCCATGTGAGCCGCCCAAGAAAAGAACAATTAACTTTTTAATGCAAAATTCTTAACATCATGTTTTGTCAATCCAGAATCCCATGTAACATATAAAACTAACTAAAAACCATGAAAGCATTTTGCTTTTTTAAGATCCCAACAACTTTTAAGGAATAAATCACTATTCCAAAAGTCATTTCTGATACTCTATCTACTCACCTGGTTAGTTAGAGGTTGCTGAATCTGGTCAGAATACGATAAGGCAGAAACCTGTTGGTCATTTATATTTGGCTGGCGACGGTCACTGTACTGATGTGAATGGGGCATCTGTCCAGCCATCTGAAGGCCAGCAGCATGGAATGAAAATGACGGTGCAAGCCGAACAGATGAAGGTTTGCATGCTGAAGTCTCTCCTCCTGCAAGTTGATAAGCAAGGTTTAAAGGAAGCAGTCACATCCGAACGTTTGTATCATTTGGCGTATCTAATGGTTCTTTAAAGACTTTAGGATGTTCAATATACTAAAAACCTTTATAACTATGAACACATACATGGCATTCAACAAAACAGCTGTACATTAAAAAGTATAAAATATAGAGATTAAAATGAAAATAAACCCATTGAGAAATTTATTTTATTTATTTATTTTTGTAAAACAATAACAATAACCTTCAAAAACTTATTTTCACACACCAAATTTTTATCAATTGAGAAATAAAAATAAGTTATGGAAGTAATCTTTGAATTCTTGAGAGAGGCTTCTTCAATGGCTCAAATTTTCACAAACCAATTCAAACACATACTGCTAAGATGCTCCTTTGCACCTGCCAAGAATATGGCAAACACTATTTGCAATATTTCTTAAACCAGGTGAAAGATCTGTCTTCATGAAGCTCCCCACCAACACATGTAATCAAATGTTGAGCATAAAAGCAGGGAAACAAATAACTCAGCACAGAACTAAACTCCTCAACCCCAAAGTTTTTGGATTCCTTTGGATCCTTCCAACATAAGAGAATCTAAACCTGGCCGAGCTCACCACAAAGTAAGTATAGTTTATAATTATCCCACAGCAGGTTGGGACCATAACCATGATACCCTTAGTAGGAATGAAAAGTTAACACTTTGGTCCATAAGTATCATTATCTGACAATAAACAGTACCTTTCTCCTTATATTCAGCCAAATTTGTGACCACAGGCTAAAGCCAACAGGTAGAGCATAAAACCCTGGTCAACAAATTCCAGACTCAGAATACCTGTGCTTGTCCTCCTGAATAAATCAGCTATCATACAGCAGTCTGTACTGTCTAACACCAAAATACTTTTTCTGAAGCCTACTATGTTCAAGACATGCAATAGTGGTGGCCCAAAAGTGAATAGCAGGGCTTAAAAATCACAGCTAAAAAATCACCACTTACTGTCTGTACGGCCTTCCACACCTATTTTCCTGATAGCGATATTAATACCTAGCTCAAAAGGCAGTTGTAAAGGTTAAGTGCTTTAATACATGTACCTAGAACAGTTTAGGCAAGTAAAAAAGTAGCCTAATATTATCTGCAATTACTGTATAATGAATATGCTGTAGTAATATATAGTGAAGGATGGTGGGCTAGTGCCTATCCCATGGAGCACACGGTCTCTACCTGAGTGCTGCAGACTGATAGCAAAACTCTATTCCCCTAAAATGCAAGTTCCATGTCTATGTTCTACCACAGTTAACGACACCACTTCCTACCCAGTCGACCAGAATCAAAACTCTGGAGGTCATGTTACAGCTCTTTCCCTCCCACAGCCCACTCGGCACCAACAGCTACCCCATCTTGCTGCTCAAATATAATCTCTTCGTTCCATTATGTCTCTCATTTAATATTACCAAAGTAGACTGCTAATAGCTTCCTGTCTTTATTCTACTTACAATTCCTTATTTCTTCAATAAAACGGCTAAAGTGAACTTTCCAAAATGCAAATCTCAAGCAATCCACCCCCTACTTAAACTGGACTATCACTTGCCCATTAGCACTGCTTTCAGGCCTTAGCTTCTGTCTGTCTCCTTTACAGTGTGAGGTCCTTAAGGCATTCACATTCTACATGATTAACAAATATTAGCTAAAGAAGTAAAAAGGCAGTGTATCCATGATCACAGGTCAGGTAACATTTTAATTTGGGGGGTTGGGAGGGGGCGCGTGCATAACTTTTCTAAAACATTCATTACTAAGAGTGAAAAATACATTTATTCAATTCAATTGAATAAATTGGAGTAACTTTGTTTACATTACTGTTTTTTGTTTTTAAACGTCTAGGAATTTACCCTAATGCAGTATTTGATGATGAGCATAAAGATATCAAGCATGTTTATCCTGGCACTGTTTCTAACAGCAAAAATTTCCTAAATTCACATAGCTCATGCCTGTAATCCTAGAACTCTGAGGCTAAGGCTGGAGGATCCCAAGAGACCTGGTCTCTACTAAAAATAGAAAACAATTAACTGGGCTTTTTGGCAGGCTGTAGTCTCAGCTATTTGGGAGGCTGAAGCAGTAAGATTGCTTGAATCTGGCAATCTTGGTTTCTGAGGTGGTTGTGAGATAGGCATACGCCATTGGCACTCTAGCCTGGAGCAACAGTTGAGACTTTGTCTCAAAAACAAAAAGAAATAGGAAGGAAATACAAATATAAATGAAAAGAATTCAAATCTTTAATATGTAAAGAGTTTTTATAAACAGTAAAAAGGCTAAGGTTGTGAATGACACAATGCTTAGAAGCTAAGACACAAAGTGTCTCTCTGAGACAGAGATAACTACCCAACCCTCTTCCATATTAAGAAGTTTAAATGAGATATCACAAATAGGCATGAAGAATGGACAGTTACACACAAGCACTTTTGAAAATGTAAGCTTGTTTCTATTATCAATGTCTTTGCTATATACTATGTTTAAATTTATTTACTACAATATTGTAGAAGAGTGCAAAAGTCACTAGCATCAAGTTTAAACAATTATCCTAAAATGAACCTATATGACAAGGAAAATGAACATACAAGCACCCCAGAAGCCCACATTACTCTATGACCCTTTCTAAGCAACACTTCCCTTTCTTCCTTCCCAAAGGGGAAGTACTGTACTACTATCCTGACCTGTAAAACCAAATTTGTTTTGGTTTGGTATAAATAAATTTGCCTAATTCCATGCCTATAAGATGTAGTTTGTTCACTAGCATTGCTTTACAATATCCCATCATATGAATATTTCATTTGTTTACCGATTCCACTTTTGATTGGTACCTGGATTATTTATAGTTTGGGGTAATTATGAATATTGCCACTAATGAGATTGTTATGCACCTTTTAGTATACATGGAGATGCTTTTTCCAATCAATCTATTTTTCCACTAGCAATTTAAAAAAATTCACACAGCCTCAGTCCTTCATAAACCCTTGGAATCATCAAGCCTCTGTAATTTCAATTGTGATAGGTGTGTGATTCCACTGTGGTTTGAATTTCAACTTTCCTGTTGAGTATGAGCATCTTTTGGGGTGTATTCACCACCTGGACACTACTGTGAAATGTGCATTCAGGCTGCTTTTCTATTGTTTTTCCACTGAATTGCAATTCTTTTTCAGATACATTTTTAAGACACTTTAAACATATTCTTGATATAAGCCTTTTACTGGTAGAGGCGCCCAGCCATGTCACTCTCTTAATGGTGTTCTTTGATAAATATAAAGTACTTAATTTTATCAACTTTTCATCTTTAGAATTAGTACTGTATTTTTGGTGTCTAAGAATTTTACACCAAAGTGATGAGGAAATTCTATTATCTTCTAAAAGTTGGATTTTACCTTTCACATCTAGATAGACAATCCACTGGATTGATTTCTGTGTGAGGTAGGAACAAGTTTCATTCCTCCCCCAAAATGGACACCCAACTGACCCAGAACCAGTAATTAGCAACAGCTGGGTACAGTGGTACACAGAGTCCCTGCTACTCAGGAGGCTAAGGTGGGAAGATACTTTGAGCTCAATCCAGCTTTGATATCACCGCAGGACCCTGTCTCAAAAAATAAAGACAAATATTCTCCACTGCTCTGAAATGCCACCTTCATCATAAATTACACATCATTTATATGCCCACATATGCTTAGATCTGTTTTTGGATTTCCTAGTCTGTTCTTTCCCATCTAGATCTCTTTGTTCAAGAATCAGACACTATCTAAATTACAATAGTTTTAGAAGATTTAACATTTAGTAGAGAATTGTGTTCTTCTTCAAGAAATGTTTGGCTATTCTTAGCCCTTTGCCATTCCATATAAATATAAGAAACAATCCATCAAATCTACCAAAACAAACTCGTGTTGGAATTTCGGCTGAAACTGTACTGTCACTATAGAATGGTGCTGCCCAGAAGAATTTTCTAGATTTATTTAGACTAGGGTAAAGTAGCAAGCAGAACAGCCACATGTGGCTACCGAGCACTTTAACAGTTTTGTTTGTCCTTTCCCACTTCTTATTCTTTCCTTTGCTTTATCCCACTTGCTGGGGCCTCCAGTATAGCGATAATTAGAAGAAGAGATACAGATGCCGTGGAACTTGCAACATTTCTCCAGTATTATGGTTGCTATAGGTTTTTAATAGCTACCATTATCTGATTAATGAAATTCCTTTCTATTGCTAGTTTTCTAAGACCTTTTTCTCATGAATGGACGCTCAATTTTATTAAATACTCTTTCTCCATCTACTGAAGTGACATGACTTTTCTCATTACTCTGTTAATGTGGTGAATGACATTGCTTGATCTCTGAAATGTTTAACTTCGCATTCCTGGAATATGAGTTGATCATGATATCTTTCTGTGGTAGATTCACTGGAAAATTTTCTCTGAACCACAAGTTTTCTTTCTGAGTAGCATTTTCAATTAAAGGTCAAGTTTCTATTCAGACCTATCTATTCAGATTCTGTATTTCCTGGCATGTGTGTTTTGGTAAATTATATTTTTCTAATAGTATGTCTAAACTTTATATCTTACTTAAGGTATGTTATTGGATCATATGAATTTAGAACAGTTTTACCATTTATTTATTCCAAATAAATGAAACCTTTTGTCATTAGAAACTGCCCTTTTTATTTCCAGCAACACTTTTTTCCCTTGTCTGATAACAACTGAGCTACAGCACACTTTCTCTTACTCTATTTTTTGCACAGTATGTCTTTTGCTCATCTTTTTATTTTCAAACTTTCTGTTCCCTTGCTATTTTAGGTTTGCCTCTAGTAAACAGTTATGTGGTTAGGTTTTATTTATGTATGAACACTAAGAACCTTTCTGTTTGTTCCAACTGTTTTATGTCCCTTTCTTACCTTTTGTTGGATTAAATGTTTTATACCCTCTTGTATTTTTTGTTACTTTATAAAATAAATTATGCATCATTGATTCATCGAATTCTAATAATGCCCTTAACTTACTCATAAACTAAACACACACATAAATATTCTTAAGACATCGAAGTGGCCACCAAATGATTCTACAGATGGGAATCAGACTCAAGAATGTATCTGGAAGGACAGATAATTCTGAGATCCAAACAGCTATGTAAGAATGAAAAAGAAACAGGCAGTTCCTTAATTTTCATTGCTACAATTACCCTCCCTCCCTATAATACTTGTTTTATTTCCTGAATCCAGATTCAGTGAATTACATGCATTAAATCTAACAAGCACTTACTGAGGGATTACATAGGGACTATGAGGCGACAGTGACATTCATTATCTATAACAGCACTCCTCAAACTTTAGAGTGCTTACAAGTTGTCTTTGAATCTTGTTTTAAAATGTAGATTCTAGGCTGAGGCTGGACAATCACTTGAGCCAGGGAGTTGAGATTGTAAGGAGCTGTGATCATACCACTGAACTCCAGTCTTGACAACAGAGTGAGATGTCTCAAAAAAAAGGAAAGGAAGAAAGAAAACAAACAAAAAATACAGGTTCTGATTCAGTAGATCTAGGACAAGGCTTGAGACATTTCTAATAAGCCACCAGATGATGCCAGTTCTACTTTGAACAGCATCTAAAAGACAATTGTTCATTTCAATGAAAGACAGCTGTTCTCCAACTAATGTTAAGTAGCAGATAATCCAAAAATAAGCTTTATTCTACCTACACAGAAGAGGGCTGTTATTTTCCCCCACAACAGATTTCCCTTTCTAGTTATAATAAGGTTTTTTAATACCAATACATGTTCTCATTTATGAGGTTGGTATGCTAGGTGGCAAAGAATCTAATATTTTTCTAAAATATGCTGTAGGTAACCTGAATGTGAATTACCAGGAAAAACTTTGTTTTTCATTTCTCAGACCATTTTTAGATATTAATGATACCATCTATCATAACTAATTACCAGTGGTTTGATGAAGTGCAAGACTAAGCCTCTATCCCAAGGGTGGGGATGGGGTGTAGTAACTGTACATGTATACAGCTATGTATCTCCACTGTGTGTTCATGTCTGTTCATCACCACGTACTCTTCATCTCTTTCCTTAGTTCACTTGTGGTGTATGAAATCCAGAATATAAAACTTGAGGAATTTAATTTCCTCCCCAAGGCCAAAAAGTACCTAAGTTGTCCACTCTTCATTCCTTTCCTACATTAAGATTCCAAGGAAACAAACTATCATGAATACTTCTAGTCAACCTGGTTTTATAATTAAGCAAATCACCATATTTTCATTCTTTCTAAAGTTTCTGTCTTCCCTTTTAATTCAAATGTTAATGAAAGAAAGAATTCTGTTCATCATATGACAGAAATGATGGTAACAAATTATTAGGTGAAATCATATGAAATTCAAAACAGCAATTACAGTCCAACCTAATATCTACTAAATTATATAATCTTTATTCAATTCAATTAATAATTAGCTGGAAAAATATTTTAGCCTAAGAATGTATCACAATACATATTGCAGTATCACATGTTATAATTTAATGATGAACTTTTAATATCTAATTCAAAACTATCTTTAAAATTATTTGAAATGCAATTCCAAAATAGTTTTTTTTAATTGTTGCCAAATGATGTGAAAAACAAGTTGGGGAAAAACATGCATGCAGGGACATTACCTTTTTTTTTTTTTGGAGACAGAGTCTCACTCTGTTACCCCAGGACAGAGTGCCATGCATGTTGTACCAGCTCACAGCAACCTCAAACTCTTGGGCTCAAGTGATCCTCCTGCCTTGCCTCCAAAGTAGCTGAGACTACAGGCACTCTCCACAAGGCCCGGCTAGTTTTTAGAAGTGACAGAGTCTTGCTTTTGCTCAGGCTGGTCTCCAACTCCTGAGCTAAGGCAATCCACAGGCCATGGCCTCCAAGAGTGCTAGCTATTTGCGTTTTTATATACTTCTGATCTGTATGGATCATTTTTACCATCCTGTTTCTATAATGTTTTTAAAGTTCATACAAGTTTTGCTGTTAAATACTGTACTAAAAAAAAAAAATATGAAGTTGCTTTGTCACTTCAGTCAAGTTATTATATTCTAGCAAGAAACTAGAGACCATATTCCTAGTACAGATTAGCTAGCACTGATTCTACAAAGAAACATTTCATAAACTGACCTCAGAGACTGGGATGTGGTTAAGACTCAAAAGACAATAGAAGACCCTAGAGAAAATACTGAATACAAAACAAAGGGGGAAGACCCGAAGTAAAAATAACAAGTTTCAACAGCCATTAGCCTCTGCTACAAGACCCACATGGAGCTCCGTGTGTACGTCTGACAGTATACTACTCCACAAACTTGAATTTGTTACTAATGTATAAATAAGGCATCATTCCTGTGACAGCATCAATTAACATTAGATTATAAGAGAAAGAGTTAAATTAAAAAGCAATATTAAAGAACAAAAAACGAATGGAAATAATTCAAATTAATTCAAACTATAGTATCCACATATGGAAAAGTCTTATCAGGACAAGATTCTAAAACAAAATACCCTAGGAAATGAGGGGGTCAACAAAGCTTTGTGAGAAAAAACCCGAAAGGTCCTTAGCAACAAGACACACAAAATGAAGACAGAAGGTTAAAGGAATAGCCAATTGTACTTTTAAGGATGGCTGGAAATAAGAGGTACATGATTAAGAGAGCAAATGGATTAAGTCCATGAGTAAATTCTGCTCATCATTTTACCATTAGCACCAAGCACAGTGCCTGGCACATGGCCTGCATTCAATAAATATTTGTTCAATGAAAGAATGAACTGAATCCATCAGGAATATTTAGAGTGTGAAGAAATAGTTGAGAAAGAGGGGGAGCTTAAGGAGAGTAAGGATAAAAGAAATATTTTTTAAATGAGGGGATCATGAGTCAGAAATAAAGAACAGTCTTACAGTACAGGCTAGAGCCACTGCTCAGTTTCTCTTACTCGTTTTTATATACCAGGCACAAAGTGCAGTGCCCGACTCCAAAGTAGGCACTACTCATAAATAAATAATACACCGAAGTGAAACTAATGACTATGACTCTGCAAGAAGGCTAATAATAAGGACTACCTAATAATTGTCATCTAAAGGTAAGGACAAATGAAACAATTTCTTATTACCCTCTAGTGGCCGGCGTGTGTCACTACAGGATGCATAAACATCACACAAACGCACATGTAATACAAACTTGTCTTAATCTACTAGCCAGAATAGCATATTCAATTGTCTAGACACACATGTAAATTGCTCATATAATACCTGAATGAAAGCTCATGTTCTTCAGCATGGAACATTAATTAAATCTGTATATTAATACAAGAGGATATGGATACAAACCTATCTTTAAAACCCTTCAGTATCAGACTTCCATCTCTGACCATTTTTTAAGAATACCTGGTAGCAGACTAACTCATTCATCATAACTATAAAACCAACCAAGCATATGAAATAACTGCTTACAAACACTAGACAACAGGCAGAATAGAACTGTAACCACTGAGAGAAAGGAACCAGTTTTGGTAAGCCCCAAAATCACCATTTCTATTTGGATAAAGTTTCCAGAGGACTGTACAGGGAGGGGGAGGCCCCAAAGACAACATCAGCAGTCTCATTGCACTTAGGGGAGAAGTAAGCATTCAAGGCCACTGAGGTGTCTGGGTATTTGTGGCAGGTAGCAGGAAAGAGGAAACTACACAGAAAGGGAGCTCAGTTAATCCATATACACAGACCTACTGAACTCCTAAGTCAAATGCTAAGCTGCACAAATGTTGAGAAAAGGATCAAGAGGCCAGGCAAAAAAACCACCACCAGGGGCTGTGGCCAGAACACCTGGTTGACAGTGTTCAAAAGTTAAGTGGTCAAGAGTTACAGTGGCAAAATCATGATATAAACGCCACAGACATTAACTAAGAACCCAGAAAATCCACCCTTTCAGGTTAGGGCTAACCTGGCCCTAGAGTAAAGAACAGTTCTGTCCTACACAGTGGCTGAAACAAACCTCAAAGGATCAAGATGATCCAGAAGTAAATCCACCACCTGCCAGGACAAAATTCAACATTCTCTAAAACCAGACAACACAATCCAGATGCTCAACAACCTAGCATTCTTAATGCCAATATCCAATCCAAATTCACCAGACATACTACAGAAGCAAAGACATGTGGCCTGTGTTTGGTAGAGGAGAAAAAAAAATCTTATTGACTGAGAAATGATAGAAATAATAGCCATTGTAAATATTTTCATATATAAAGGAAAAAATGGACACAATAAAGGAATAAACAATGAATCTTAATAAAGAAATGGACTCTTTTAAAAGGAACTAAATGGAATCTCTAGAAATAAAAAAAAAATTAAAATGAAAAATTCACTGAATAAATCTAATAGATGAGAGACATTGCCAAAGATCAATGAATATGAAAACAAAGCAATATAAATTAACCAAATTGAAAAAATATAAGGGGGAAACACACGAAAATCATTATTGAGGCATTCACTCAAATTGCTGAAAGCCAATTATGAAGAAAAAATTATAAAAGCAGCCAGAGGGAACAAAAAACCCTGTGTACAGGGAACCACTGATGTCTCATCAGAAACCATGAGCACCACCAGAAGAAAATAAAACAACTTCAAAATGATGGAAGGAGAAGACCTGAAACCTAAAATTCTATATTCAGTGAAAACATTCTTCAAAAATGAAAGCAAAATACTTTTTTTGACAAATGAAAGTAAAAGAATTTGTCATCAGCAGACCTGCCCTCAAAAAATGCTCACACAGGAGTAAAAGTAATTCCAGATTGAGATCTACAGATCTCAATTTCAATCTACAGAAAGAAATAAAAGAACACTAGAAATGGTAAATATGTAGATAATATGAAAGGTATTTTTCTGATTAATTTTTTTTCTTTTTTTTTCTTTTTTTGCAGTTTTTGGCCAGGGTTGGGTTTGAACCCACTACCTCTGGCATATGGGGCCAGCACCCTACCCCTTTGAGCCACAGGTGCTGCCCTTCTGATTAATTTTTTTTTTTTTTTTGGCCGGGGCTGGGTTTGAACCCACCACTTCCGGCATATGGGGCCGGTGCCCCACTCCTTTGAGCCACAGCTGCTGCCCCATGATTAATATTTTTAAAAGATATTTTGAAGGCTCAGCATGGTGGCTCATACCTGTAATACTAGCACTTTGAAGAGGGATTAACTTGTGGCTGGGGGTTCAAGATCAATTAGAAGAGCAAAAGTGAGGCCCCATCTTTACAAAAAATTACAATAATTAGCCAGGTGTAGTAGTGGACCCCTATAGCCCCAGCTACTTGGAAGACTGAGGCAGGAAGACTGTCTGAGCCCAGAAGTTTGAGGTTGCAGTGAGCTACAGATGATAGAGTGAGATCCTTTCTCAAAAGAGACAGACAGACAGACAACATACTATAGAGTTTATCATGTATATAAAAGTAAAAACAAATGTAGCACCAAGGACAGAAGAAGTTAATAAGAAAGTATAAAAACTTTTTTTGTGGGGGTGGGGAGGCTCGGTGCCCATCACTCAGTGGTTACAGTGCTGGCCACATACATTGGGGCTGGTGGTTTGAACCCGGTCCAAGCCTGCTAGACAACAATGACAACTATAACAAAAAATAGTCAGGCATTGTGGCCGGCACCTATAGTTTCAACTACATGGGAGGCCGAGGCAAGAGGACCACTTGAGCCCAAGAGTTTGAAACAGAGTCTCCCTTTTCACCCTTGGGAGAGTGTGGTGGCACCATAGCTCACATAGCTGACAGTAAATTAGAAGCCAAAGTCTACCTCCTGGTGCAATAATGGCAGTGATAGTGGATTAGAAGCCAAAGTCTATCTCTGGTTCAGTAACATTGTATTGACACGTAAAAACCACAAGAATTCTCTGCCTCCTTATTCACCACTGCATCCTCATGGCTGACAACAGCACCCCGTCCAACTGTAGCAGTAAGTAAGCTTAACAGGTCTAGTTCACGTAAATGAGTAGCCAGAAAGACCAAAGACAAGTGAAATCTGCCATTAAGAGAAGATATAAAAACGTCAACATGGGGCAGCATCTGTATAGCTCAATGGAGTAGGGCGCTGGCCCCATATGCCAGAGGTGGTGGGTTCAAACTCAGCCCTGGCCAAAAACAAAACAAAATTAAAAAACAAACAAAAAGTCAACATGAAATGAAGAGTCTTACTATGTTTCAACAAATGAAACATACAAACTGCTGAATTGTAGGGATGATTAATTGAAAATTTAAGTGATTGCAAAAAAAAAAAAAAACCTCTGAAAAACCAAAAACTAATACTTTACTGGAAAAATTCTATGCTGAAGAAATCAATGCATCTAATATACCAAATGTGAAATATGGTCGCTTGTACAAAATACTCAAAATTTTCGAAGTTTGAGGCAAATGCACTAAAAAACAGTTCATCGTTGTGACTATGGATGCACGGTCCTTCCTGACTAAACTAGGCACTTGGCCTAATGCTCTCTATTATGAACATATCTTCTAAAATTCACTTACAAATATTCTCTAACCCATTCACTCTGTCTGTGGAACCAAAAGCAGATTTCTGACCAAAGTTTAATTTGAGATGACTCACTGGACAGCCCTACAGAGGTACAGAAAAAGGATGCCTTATGGACCAGCAGAATCCAGATAATGACCACAAGGAAACAGCAAGGGAAAAACAGCTGTTAAAGCAGCTCTGCCAGTTGCAATCCTGTCTCACTAGAAAAACAGAATGTGGTAAACAAATCAGAACCTAAATTACATAAAATTTTCTAGCAGAGTATTAGAGTAACATTATTTATTAAGCAGCTATCAGGCTAAAATGAGACTCTGGTCCTAAAAAATTGAGTAAGTAAAGCCTGTAACTGTGAAAATGAAAGTACTTCCAAGAATCTAGAAGAGCTACACAGGACAGTGCCATTTACTCCCTAAGGAATCCAGGTTAGCAATAATATTAAAGAAAATGAGCAACTGGGGTCCTGATTGCATATATTAATGCTAGTCGTTTATTTAAAGGATTATCACTGTAGCCATAGGGCTTCCAATAAATTTAACTTTCATAAATATTCTAGAATTTTTACAAAAATGATGTGGTCATTAAATTGACATATTGTAAATGATCATAATCAATAAAACAATTCTTTCAAACAAGCTAATACACTAATGCCCTTTAAACTATATATTGAGATTCTAGTGTCTTTCAAGAGGAGAAACGACAGTCTTGATTGCAAAGCGGACCCTCACGCTAGTATTTGTCAGATAGTATATGCTTATTTATAGCTGAATAACTACAGTCACCGATGACAGGCTTAGAAACAGTCATCAGCACACGAAACAGTTAAATGCCAGTCTAACTAGCTGAGAGACATGACATGCTCATTCAATGAATGCCTTTTCCCATGTTCAGCCACAAGATGAGTGAGGTCTTCACTTACCTCCTCAGAGATCAGAGTCATCAGTGGGAAAGATAAGAAAAAGCCTCAGAACAATCTAGACAGCATAACTAGAGGTCTCTGAGCTATTCATAATCGCCTTTACAAAGCCCCCTGGTTCTAGGCCTGCTTTCTCACCTATAAAACAGGTAAAACAAGAAATACATTTGGAAAGCTCACCTTGCTCTAGGGAAATACATGGGCTGGGATTTAGGAACCTTCTCATGCTTAGCATCAACATCGATGCAACATGGCAGCTCAAGTCAGTTTCATCATATAAGAAACCAGATGATTCACCATCATAGTCAATCATATAAATCCAAAGAACTCTTTCCCTTGTAAAATGCCAGGGAGATGATATGATACACAGACAGTTGCCAGAGGACAGGAGAGGTTGTGCCTCAACTGTGATCTGGAATCTCTGATTAGACTTTAAAAGAAATAGTTTAATAAATGGTACTTAGTTCAACTTAGTTCATTTTATTCAAAGTCTAAACCAGTGGTTCTCAACCTTCCTAATGCTGTAGCCCTTTAATACAGTTCCTATGGGTTGCGACCCACAAGTTGAGAACCGCTGATATAAACAAAAAGATAGTAAAACATTACTATCTGTAATTTTTTTTTGAGACAGTCTTACCATGTTGACTTCAGTAGAGTGCTGTCATATCACAGCTCACAGCAACTTCAAACTCTTGGGCTTAAAGCTATTCTCTTGCCTCAGCCTCCCAATCAGCTGGGACTACAGGCACTTGCCACAACGCCTGGCGCAGCTGTCATTGTTGCTTTAGCTGGTCCAGCTGGGTTCAAACCCACCAGCCTCGGTGTATGTGGCTGGCGCCATAACCACTGTGCTATAGGCGCCGGGCCTATCTGGAAAAAAAAAATTTTTTTTTGCAGTTTTTGGCTGGGGCGGGGTTTAAACCCACCACCTCCGGTATATGGGGCTGGTGCCCTACTTCTTTGAGCCACAGGCACCGCCCGCCTATCTGTAATTTTTTAATGTAAACACACGCATATGTATTAAAATCTTGCATTACCCAAAGATACCCTCCCTGCCCCCAGATTTTTCTCACATCCTTTGACAGTAACCTTGTAACATCCTATATGCATACTAAAGTTGCCCTCCAAGTAACCTATGTAAATACTGAAATACTATAAAGCCATTAAAAACCTGGAAGTTGGTTAGCACCTGTGGCTCAGTAGATAGGGCGCCCGCCCCATATACTGAGGGTGGTGGGTTCAAACCTGGCTCCATCCAACCTGCAACAAAAAAATAGCTAGGCGTTGTGGTGGGCGCCTGTAGTCCCACCTACTTGGGAGACTGAGGCAAGAGAATTGCCTAAGCCCAGGAGTTGGAGGTTGCTGTGAGCTGTGATGCCCCGGCACTCTACCAAGGGCAATAAAGTGAGACTCTGTCTCTACAAAAAAAAAAAAAAACACCTGAAAGTTGGCTGGGCATGGCAGTTCATGCCTATAATCCCAGCACTCTGGGAGGCAGGGAGGGGAAAGATCTCTTGAGCTCAGGAGTTCAAGACTAGATTGAGCAGGAAACAATGAAGCTCCATCTCTACAAAAAATAGAAAAATTAGCCAGGCGCAGTGGTGCACCCCTATAGTCCCAGCTACCTGGGAGGCTGAGACAGGAGGGTTATCTGAGCCCAGGAGTTAGACGGGCAGTGAGCTATGACAACGCTACTGTACTCTAGCCTGGACAACAGAGCTTGTCTTTTTTTTAAAAGCTGAAAGTTGCCTGCTTAGTCGCTTTTACCCCTAGAGGAAAAGAGTGAGAATACAGAAGGAGGCAGCTAGGAATACAACACAAGCAGAAAGGTAAACCACAGCTGGTCACCAGGACCATGCTATTTTAGGAAGTGTCTGAAGATGCTACCACGTTTCAAGCACACCAGATTTCTTTGCGAAGATTTCCCTAATCTTTCTCTCTGCCTTCTAAAGCAGGCAAAGCAACAGAAAGGGGGTAGGGAGGGAAGAGGAACTTTTTAAACTTTTTTTTTCCGATCCAAGAAGAAAAGAGAACCTTACACATACTCTTCACTTTTTCATTCTAGCTAAACAGCTGTTAAACATACAAGATATTTTTAAGTCAAGTACTGGGTACATATATTTAATTACAGCATAATACTTAAAATTATCCAATGAGGCAATCACTTGGCTTTGTGATTCCAATTAAAGCACTGTATATTTGTGAGGAATTTCCACTGAAACAATACTCAAAAGATAAAAATATTTCCTCTAACACAGAGCAAATTAACTGTTCAATAGTGGTTATGCAATTTAATAATTCAAAAAGCAGCCTTTTGCTAAACCTATGTTTATATAGTAAACAACACATCATTCAAAGCTCACAATTAATTTCCCTTCTTCCATCTATACTATGTAAATATAGTCAACATTTGTATGTCAGTTCTGTACTAGTCTGAGTAATGTTACTCTCTCAAGGGTTAAATAATGTCCTTAATGTATTATGCAAGCTCTCTAATAATGCAATTTAAAACTCTTTAGTTTCAGGGCGGCACCTGTGGCTCAAAGGAGTAAGGCGCCGGCCCCATATACCGGAGATGGCCAAAAACTGCAATAAAATAAAATAAAACAAAAAGAGAGAAAGAAAGAGAGAAAGAAAGAAAGAAAGAAAGAAAGAAAGAAAGAAAGAAAGAAAGAAACCAGCAATTCTCACAAACTAATAAGGATACTTTCAAACCAGCAGCCAAAAATAAGTAAGTAACAAGATTTCATTTTCACTTCTTGAATAAGCAAATTTTCTTCAAACTAGAAAGAATACCCTCAATAAAGGATAAAACATGTTTCTATGACCTTTTACCAGAGAGTCTGTGAGTTTTTCATAATTAAACAAAAAGCAATAAAAAACCAGTGACAACATTCACTGATCACTTATACCATGCCTACTTGTTCCAATATGCCCTGATACCCACTAAAGCCCTATGAATTAGGTGGCATTATTACAGCATTTGTCACATCTTACACAGAAGGAAACTCAGGTGAAGAGATTCAAAGTGGCTCTAATTAGAGTGGCCCTCAGTACCCACTGTACAACTCTGAACTGCACCTCAAAGGCAGAAGGGACAGGAATGCTCAAGAGACATTAGAAACTCCTCCCAACAAAAAAGGTTATTGAATATTTGCAAAACAACAAAGATTAAGTAACAAGGAAAAGAAACATGGATTAGAAAGCAGCATCCTGCCTGACAATGCCCTTTCTGAATACACCCTGCTAACATTCAGGCCAAAATAGGCAAGTGGGTGGCTGTGGCCAGAAAGGAAGGGAATTAAGGAATATAAGAAAAAAGAACTTCACATCAAATTTTAGAAAAGTATCTTCAAAAAAGGGGGGGAGCTAGTTATCGAGGCGCCATGAATCTCATGAACAACTCACAAAAACATCTGGTAGAAGATGATGAGCTAGTGCACCACAACCTGGGGCCTGCCTCCCCTTTGTGCCATCTCCCTCCCTCTTTGGGCTCGAGCTCCTCTAAAGCACCCCCATACTCTCTCAAGCACACCCCTTGCTCTCCCTTAACTGTTATCCTCTTATTGTTTTACCTAACTGACTCCCATTTCTCTTTCAAGTAGTACCTGAAATGTCGCCTCAAATTTAGCTGGAAAATAGAACACAGAGGAGTAGGGTTAAGCCTGTAAGGCAGGCTGGGCCAAGGGAATGGCAGGCTAAGAAATGCTGATTTTGTGAAACAGGCTGAGGTGCCAGGGAAATGTGCAAGCAGTGACTATAAACTCCAGTTGTGTGTTTAGCTATAGCAATAAACAATCTGGAGTGTCTGAATTCAACTTTGCCATGTACTAGGCATCTTCTAGCTTCTGTGTCACTGTGGATAAGTCAATTAAATAAACCTGTATCTCTCTTTCCACCTGCAGAATGGGTTTATAATAGTACTTCTACCTCAAGGTTATCAAGAAAATTAGACTTAATGTTTAAAATGGTACCCTGAAGTAGTGGTAAGTGCTGAATAAAAGAACTGATGCATGAATGTTTTGGAACAGGAGAAACCACAAAAACAGATCAATTCGTTGGCTGATTTCAACAGTCCAAGCAACCATGAGACTGTGAGAGCCTTCAGGCTACAGTAGTATCAGAAAAGGAAAGGAGGAGACACATGAACAGACACTGTGAGGGCAGACTGACAGGACGTGAGAGTTTGTTTTAAACATGAACTGTAAGAGACAAGCAGGGTTTAAAAAATGATTCAGCAGTTTTGAGACTAGGTGACTTGGAAAACAATAATGTCTGTTAAGTCAGAACAGAGAACTAGATCAGTTAATAATGTCTCTGTAAATACATCTTGCTTTGAAATTCAAAGTTTTTCTAGTATATTTCGGTAGTTTTCATCTTATTAAGCATATGACACGTTTTAAATGTTGAAAACAGAAAGAAAAATTTTTATTACAAAATTAAAATTACTATTACAAAAAAAACTTATTATTACAAAAATAATAAAAGGAAAGGAAAAGGGCCTGGCAGACAAAATGAACACTGGCCCAAGGAGCATTAGTCCATGAGTCTGGTCTTAGCTCTGAGGTTAACCTACATATGACACTGGTGACCATCTCATAAAGGGGTAGGACCATTATCCTTTTGGGGCTTCTTCAATATATAATAGTACCTCTGTAAAGCTGGCAATTCAAGAGACTATAGCAAACTGATCAACATATGGAAATGGTCAACATAAGGAACTTCCGATGAGAACATGTGGTATATGTCTGGTCTATGAAAATGAGGTCAATGTAAGGAGGCGGTTCAATGTAGAAAGTTGGTCAACTATGGAGATTCTACTGTGTATGTATTTCTCTCTCCTTCCCCCATTAAGCATTGTCCTGGCAGTCTCTGTTTTTGACCAGAATATAACCTAACCTGCTCTAGTACGCTGGAGCAGAAGAAAAAGTTGAGCCCTCCTAAATAACCACCTCTACGGTTAACTTCCAACTGTGTCATCATCACATTTGTCTGAGCATACCATAATCATGTCCCAAAAGAAAAGAGATCTTACATTTACCATTAAGGCTGATATCACATATCAAAATTTGTATGTATATACACAAGAGGTGCTCATCTCAGTACAGTGAAGACTACTTTCATCTTCAACATCAGTGCCTTTGTCATAATTTATATGTCTTTTTAGTCATCTAGGTCTTCCAGAGCACACCAGCTTCTAAGTTGTTTTAAATATAACACTTTTTGAATCTCTATGATTTTGTAACTGGACATTTTATCCCAAAGAAACAATGAGATAAAATTTTTAACATTAGCTACATTGATATTTTCCATTAATCCAATGGGTATAATTCATGAGTTCCGCTTATTATAATACTTCTTTAAGTGATCTTTAAAAGTTTTATTTACAGTATCAATACCTGAAAATGTGAGGTTATAACCTCAAAAATCTGTATTAAACTTCTTTGCTTCGCTATTTACAGACTGGTTCTATCAGGGAGCTCCATAAGCATTCAAAACTCCCACTGAAAGAAGCTGCTCCAGGCTTACATGTTGTCCTCAATCAGAACTTTGTTGTTTAAAGTACAGTCATGGAGAATACACCATATGCGATATGGAAGACTATTTAATGATTTAATTATGTGAGGACTGAAGGACACTTTTGGGAAAATAACCTCACTTTATATTCAGGCTGTACAATACATAATTCATAATGCTTAAAATAAGATTTGATAATCTAATTATGAATGTGAGAATGATTTTTTTTTTTTTCCCAGTTGAATAATTTTTTTCGAAAGTAAAAACACCGATACATGCCAATAAGTCACTAAGGAAAAAACATTTAAGACCTTAAAACTACCCAACACCTAAAATGTGGGAAGGAATGGTTACATAGTATAACACAATTCAGTAAGTTTTTACTACATAAACTGGATTTGGGTCCAGTTTAACTGAAGAATACCATTTTTCAAAGGGGAAGAGGTAGTAAAAAGTCTCTCATCCTGTTTAGCTGGGCTGTAGATCCCCTTCCCAACCACCTCCCCTTAGGACCTCCTCCATCAATGAGCACTCACCCTTCTACCTCTCCCTCTTCTAGCTGTCTTGAACACATAAATATGCTCAGTGATGTCACTGAGAGAGGAAGGGTCTCACCCTTCCCCACTTCTACAGATAAAACCTTTACCAACCAACCCATCTTCCTCTCATTCACTCAGCACACATCTGCTGAGCCCCTTCTGCGTTCTAGGCCGGCACTGTCCAATACAGCACCCAGCAGTCACATGTGGCTACTGCACACTTGAAAATGTAGCTGTTCGTCAGAACTGAGATGAACTATAAATGTAAAACACACACAAAGATTTCAAGAATGTAGTATTAAAAAATCCAAAACATAAAAATTTCTCACTAATTTTTATTTTGATTTTAAGTTGGAATGTTTAACTATAACAGGTAAAATAAAATGTATTACTAAAATTAATTTTATTGCCTTTTAAAAAATGAAAATTTTAAATTACATAACTGGTTTGTATTTTTATTGGACAGGGCTGTTCTAAATAATGTCTTAGCATTAAGGACATAAATGTGAACAAGATGGGCAAAGTCTCAGGACTTACAGAGTTTGTGTGTTATGAAGAGAGCAGATCCTCAGACAATAAACAAGTGAATATGATAATATCAGAAAATGATGTGTTCTGAAAAAAAAACCGGGAAGGCAGAACTGCAATTGGGTGGGATCCCTCTCCTCCTTCCCCTTTCCCTTCTCATCTCTTACAATAGGGAAAGCAGACACGTTTCCTCTCCAGCACAAATTCAAACAGGCTCACAGTGGCTGTCTGGAGCGTTGACTGCTAGAGAAAAGATTCCAAAGCTAACTTCAGCCCCAGCTGGAAAGCATGGCATGCTATATTTAACGGCGTCTACACGGGTTTGGGAGCAGGCAGTAGTGCCAAGTTTGACCCAGTTCTTTAAACAGAATCTCCACTCATCCATCCACTCAAGCTAGAAACCTCAGTCTTATTCACTTTCTTATTTCCACCTCCTCATTCCCTTTAAAACACACACACACACAAACACACACACACACACACACACTCACTCTAATTGCATTCTAAATGCATACTTTGGCCTCTGGAATGTCTTGCAAATCCAACTGCTTATTTCTACACTCACTGTCAAGATCTTAATTCAAAAGGGAGCGGGGTGAGGTGGGGATTTCCTACAGTGACTTCTCCTTATTCCAGTCTCCACACCCTCAGTTCATCCTCCCCACTGCAGTCAAAGTTTGTGTCTTAAAGTCTGAAAATCATCAACACTTCAACACCCAGAAGTTCCAGGTTAAGTGTTCACCCCCCTCACCTCATTCCCCACCACTTCTCTCCACCCCATGCCCCTGTGGCATCCTTGTCCTCAGCTGCACTGCGCTCCTCCCCATTCTTCAACAGTGTTCTCTCCCTTCCTAAGGTTGTCCCTGCTTTCGTCTTTCCTGCTGCTAGGAATCTTGAACTCAAATCTCAAGACTCAGATCAGATTGTCATCTTGTCTTAAGAAATCTTCCCAGAATCTTAGGGGGAATTGCTCCCCTGCTCCATCATCCCCTTAAGAGGGCACTGTTGCTTAACCATGATTGAGGCTATCTTGAGAAACACACCCTTGGGTGATTGCGTTGTCATGTGAAATCATAGAGCACTTACACAAACTCAGGTGGCACAGCCTACTACACACACATCTGGGCTCTATGGTATCCAACAGTACTGTGCTAAATACTGCAGTTTTAACACAAAGGTGAGTACTTCTGTATTTCAACATAACCAAATAGAAAAGGTACAGTAAAAATAAGGTATAAATAATAATAATAAAACTAGATAAAGAATGTACCTCCTGGGACACTACCGCAATCTTTACAAACACTGCACACTTACACTGCACTCTATTTTTTAAAATTTTCTTTCTTCAATAATGAACTAATCTTAGTTTACTATAACTTCTGCTTTAACAAAACTTGGCTTGGTGCCCGCAGCACAGTGGTCATGGCACCAGTCACATACATCGAGGCAGGTAGGTTCGAACCCAGCCCGGGCCCGCTAGACAACAATGACAACTACAACAAAAAATAGCCAGCTGTTATGGTGAGCGCCTATAGTCCCAGCTACTCGGGAGGCTGAAGCAAGAGAATTGCTTAAACCCAAGAGTTTGAGGTTGCTGTGAGCTGTGATGGCACAGCATTCTATCTACCAAGGGCCACATAGTGCGATTAAGCCTCAAAAAAACAAACCTCAGCTTTAAAACAGCGGTTCTCAACCTGGGGGTCGAACGACCCTTTCACAAGGGTCACCTAAATACATCCTGCACATCAGATATTTATATTACAATTTATAACAGTAGCAAAATTACAGTTATGAAGTAGCAACGAAAATAATTTTATAATTGGGGTTCACCACAACATGAAGGACTGTTGAGAACCACTGGCTTAAAACAGAGAAACCAGTGAGGTTACAAAATAAATAATAAGACAATGCTACAACAGATTATCTCACAGATTGTAGCTATTTCAGTTGCATTGCCTACTAACAGTGAGGATGCAGACTCTATCACAATTTAAAGCATTAATAATATATAATAAATGGTTCTCAAAAAACAAACCCATTTACTAGCTTAAAACACAAACTTTATATACAGCTGTACAAAAAATATCTTCTTTCTTTATATCCTTACTCTGTAAGAATTATTATTATTATTATTTTTTTTGGAGACAGAGCCTCAAGTTGTTGCCCTGGGTAGAGTGTTGTGGCATTACAGCTCACTGCAACCTCCAACTCCTGGGTTTAAGCAATTCTCTTGCCTCAGCTTCCCAAGTAGCTGGGACTACAGCCGCCCGCCATAACACCTGACTATTTTTTAGTTGTAGATGTCATTGACAGGTCCAGGCTGGACACCGCCAGCTCTGGTGTATGTGGATGGCACCTTGGCTGCTTGAGCTACAAGCGCCGAACCTTATTTTTGAAGTTTTAAATTTTCATTTCTTAAGCTTTTTTATTAAAAATTAAGATACATAAATTGCTTGAGCTCATGAGATCAAAACCAGAATGAGACCCCGTCTCTAAAAATAGCTGGGTATTGTGGCAGGTGCCTGTAGTGCCTACTTGGGACTACTTGGAAGGCTGAGGCAAGAGGATCACTTGAGCCCAAGAGTTTGAGGTTGCTGTGAGCTATGACACCCCTGCACTCTCCCGAGGGTGACACAGTAAGACCGTCTCAAAAACAAAAATAAAATAAAAATAAATAAGATACAAACACACACATTAGAGTAGGTCTATACAGTGTCAGGATCATCACGATGTCACTAGACAACAGCTTCATTATAATCTTACGGGACCATTTTGCTATACATGCAGCCCTTCGTTGACCAACATATTATTTGGCACATGACAGTATTCTGTTCTTATTTCAACATAACAAGCATGCTACCTGCTAAGGTCATTATATGCTCTAACAATTAATATCCCAGAGCAAGGACTAGTGTTATTCATTTATTGTATCCTTACGAGGACAACAATGCAAAAGCTTAAAGTAGACAATAAATGGGTTAAACAAAAAAAAAAAAAAAAAGAAAAGCAAAAGGCATCCCTGAATCCCCAGGCAGAACACTACCCTCACACCCCCAGGTGAGCCTCTCATAAACTCCTACATGCACTGTCCTAACCTAGCCCATCTGAACATTTTATCTCAACTGTATTAGAATATTTCTCTGCCCACCCACCCAACTACAGGAAGGCAAGGGTGTAGCACGCAACTATTGTACCAGCACATAAAAAAGGCTCACACTATTTATTAAATGAGTGAGTAAACAGACACTGTAAGACATCTAGTTCCTCCACTTCAATTTACAGAGGCGGGAGCGGCAACCCAGAGAGGTTTAATGACCCAAACAAAAAATCTGGTGTATTTCTCCTGATAAAAAGGGTTCTCGAGCAGGGACTTGTCTTTTTTTTGGCCACTTGGCATCTGGATACCCTTCACAGTTTATAAGAATTATGGAAGGCAAACTAAAATAGCCATGCCTCCTACGATAAATGCCAAACAGTAAACAAAATGTCCTCTTACTCCTTGGTAACCAGGCCTTTCATTGTTTAGCTTATATACTTTATTAATTCACAATTTTAACACACTTTTAATAATTCATATTTACTAGTAAACACCAACAATAAATGCTCTTGTGAAAGCATGTTCCCTGCCTCAAAGCAAAGATTACTTAGTCACTAACGCCCTTTCATTTACCATAGTGACCCTGCACAGAGGACAGAAACTACTCACTCTGCTTCAAAGTTCCAATCGCCTGTCATTTCTGATAGCTAATCAGAAACTTTATTTTCTAGTTCTGAAACTAAACCATGCCTTTGAGTATAAATGTCTGGCAAAATCTTGAGTAGGGATCAGTAAAATTATTCTTAAAAGGCTAGGGGTCAATGTTTTAGGCCTTGTGGAGCCTGCAATTCCTGTTCTAATTAATCAAAATTCTGCCCTGGTTGGACAAAAGCAACCTTGGGCAATTCATAGACCAAGGAGCATGGCTGTGTTCCAATAAAACACTGCTGACAAAGAGGCAGTAGGCTGGATTTTTGAGATCTTGAGGCTTGAGTGGCAGCAAGGGCAGTGAGACTCCCATATTTAAAAAAAGGGAAAAAAAAAAAAAGTGTGTATATATGAAGGACTCTTGTCAAGAACTGCATACCCCAGACTTGCTGAAGGAGTCCACCTGAATATGCTTTTAGAGTCAGAAGCTGGGCTGCCAGCACAAGACCTTTAATTTTGACCTGTATAACAAGTACAACACGCTACAGGTATTTAGTAGACATGTTAAAAGAAGCCAACTTTAACCTATGATCTACTAATTCACTGTGTAAACTTGACCTCCAAGGTTCATCTCCGTTCCTATAAAGTGGAGATGGTAAGTCATTCCACATGTGCAAGGTGCACATAAGACAACACATGTGAACATACTTTACAAACTCTAAACCACCACACTGATTCAAAAATGAACAATGTGAAATCTGCCTTTACAAGTAGACCCTTGAATGTCAGGACAGGAAAATTTTAATTGCTGGAAGGCAGTGTCAATTTTCCCACTAACATTAAGTAGAGAAAAAAAGTCAATTGAAATTTTAAAAAATTTCCCCATGGACCTGAATAGGCTATTTTCATTTTTGAAATTAAAAAAAAAAAAAAAAAAAAAAAGCCATTAGTTAGCTTTGTTTCCTGAGTTGTACCCACTGCTGTATTTATCTTAATAGTAACACATTTAGTTCAGTCTATTTTTGGGAAAAAAGTAAATTATGCCCATGTTTTTGGAGATATTACTTCTTAGCAGATAACTACGTAAAGTAAGACATTGCAGTATGATCTACTTTACGCAAAATAAGTGAATTTAGAAAATACTCAGGAAAACTTTTTCAAACTTTCAGATGCAGAATGTTCTTGCACATTAACTATTGAGAAATATGGATAGTAGGCATGGGTCACTAGCAAGGATTTTTATCAACTAAATTTCCCAATATGTTACTAAATTCTTTTCTTAATGTCCAAGATGATACTGTGGTAGCAAAAACTACGTACTGTTTTGAAAGCAAGGATATCCTTACCCTCAAATGAATTCCAATAAAAATGTTAAGGCTGCTAATATTGTTAAGGGCTAAATTCTGGAATTTTTTCTTGGCTTAGTGACAAGACAGTGATTGTAAATGACTACTCTTCTATACGCAGATTCCTGGGCTTTTATGTGGGAAAACTGTTATTCCTCTACTCCTTTTCTTCATAGAAAAGAAATGTTAAGCTGTTCAGTATACAAGAGTAGATTTGCAAGATCTTATACATGATTGTGATTGGCACTTACATAAACTAATATATCCTGTAGATACCCTTTCTCATTTGAAGTGGATTAAACAAAACTGAAATAAAGCATATCCCTGATCTTCCTAGCAAAAACTGCATCTCTTCCAACCATCCACTTATTTAGGTAATTATTGTGTGTCTCTCTCTTCTTTGTGGAAAACAAGCTCCACAAAATCAAGGACTCACGTCTTATTCACTACTACGTGCCCAATACCAGGAGAAAATGCTTGGCACAGTAAAAGCTCAACAAATATATCTGTCGTTTATTTTACATAACAACTCATCATTATCTGAAACTGTATGACATCTAGCCAAATATCCCTTAGTTACTAACCGATCATGAACAATTCCGCTCGTGTCAGGCATGCATTCTGCAAATTGTGTGCATTTAG
Organism: Loris lydekkerianus; assembly: GCA_963574355.1. Lineage (NCBI taxonomy): Eukaryota > Metazoa > Chordata > Mammalia > Primates > Lorisidae > Loris > Loris lydekkerianus. Next base: position 3,572 of record CAUYPK010056570.1, on the reverse strand, counting down.
TAGAATTACTCTGGCTTCCCTATCTATGTTTACTCTTGTATTCTGTAAGTGACAAGTAAGCCTGATAGTCTATCTTTATAATAATGTGTTACCTTATGGAAGAAAAACTTAACATATTAAATAAGCTAACAGATTAAAAAAAAAATAATCACGAGCCACAGAGAGTAGTGCCTCAGAGCACAGACTTTGAAGCCATACAGTCCAGATTTGAATTCTGGCTCCACCACTTACTAGCTGTGTCCACGGGTACCTTTCTTTTCTGTGCCCCAGTTTCTTCATCTGTAAAGTGGAAATGATCAATCATATGTCACCTCCTTCTTCTCCAGTCACTTTTAGTCTCCCTTCAAACAACTCTAGCTTATCATCTACCCAGAAAATTTCTGTTCTTGACCCTGCCACCCAACTAACTGCTGGGGTCCTCTCTCCCCCTTTCCTGACAAAATAAGAACATTTACCAATTCACCATTTCTGAATTTTCTGCAATCTGGATTTTCTACTTAGACATTCCACTCATATTTTTATCTAGAAGGAAGCTAATTAATCTTCCTCACCACCGAAATGCCTTCCATTTCCACTGACAACACTCTCCCACTCACTGAGGCTTGCCATCAAGGTTCTTTAACTCTTCATCCTCTGCCCTGTATGACTGATCATTCTGTCTAGGGTTCCTTGGGAAAATATTTCGTATCCATCTTTTCTGTTCGTTTCCCTCATAACTCTTCGGACAGTAAGTTGCAGGAGGAAGAGGCAGATTCTGACATTCTCACCAGTCTCTACCACATACCTACCCAGTGAAGGGTTCTGCACTTAGTGGGCACAATTAATAAATTAATGTATGCCTGACTAATTGTACATTCTAAGTGAATTCACTTCTAGAGTCCTAAAGCTCCAATTCTTCCTCAAGTTAGTAATCTTTCCTTATACATCTCATTCCTGCAACCAAACAATCTTTAATGTATTCAACTCAAGCACACGAGTTACAAAATACTACAGGTGATACTAGGAAATAATGAAAGAACTGGGGCACAAAACCAAAAGCAAATCCTTTCCAGGTCTTCAAAAATGCTGTATGTATGTGCAGGAAATAGCTATGTAAATACTTATAATAAAAGGCACAATTTTTAAAAACCTTCTAAATAGAGATTAATTCTGATTAGTAGGTGGTTTTTAAGACAAGTAGAGGAAAGGAAGAGAGGACATTCCAAGCTGAGGCCTACTTGATCGTAAAAGCACAGACGTTGTCATGTTCAGGAAATACCACAGTGTAGGGAAGGAAAGTTATATATTGAATTGTGTCCCATTAATATTATGTGCACACTAAAGTCCTAACCCCAGTACCTCAGAATGTGACGATATTTGGGAAGACTTTTGCTACAGATATAATTAGTTAAGATGAGGTTAGGGTAAGCATTAATCTGACTGGTATTCTTATAAAACAGAGAAATTTAGACATGCACATGAGAATGCCATATGAGGATTAAGTCAGGCGGTCAGGATGACGCAGCAGAAGTCAAGACTGCCAGCACACCACCAGAAACCAGGAGACAGACTCATCACCAGAGCAATATCCACGGAGCAATAGATAATTACACAGGGTAGTCTTTCCTCAGTAGTGAAGAGTAATTATCATGAAACTAAATGCTGCAATGGCACCAGTCCCATCTAATAAAATCTTCTAAGTCTCAAAGGTCAAACTATTTCCAAGTAACCTGATTGTCCCAGAATAATGGTCACAGAAAACTTAGAAAGTCATAAAAATACTAAGCATACAACAAAGTAAAAATTCATAAATGTCTGGCACAGAATGAAAAATTACCCAGGCATGCCAACCAGCAGTAAAACCCAACCCATTGGTGGATGGGTGGGGGGTGTCAATCAATAGAAACCAATCTAAAACTCACACACCTGTTAGAAATAACAGGTACATTAAAACAAGCAATCTATATTGTCAATAAGTTAAGAGAAGTCATGGAAGTATTTTTTAAAACATTCAAATTGAACTTCCACAGAAATGAAAACTACAATGCAAAAAAGGATAAAAAAATAAAATAAAATAAAACAAAACACACACACAATGGTTGGGATTAATAACAGACTAGACATTGCAGAAAAAAAAGGACAAATGACCTTGAAGACACAGCAATAAAACAGCAATAAAATTAATTTAAAAATAAATTTGAGAACTCCAACTGATTACTCCACAACTGAAAGTAAATGTCAAAACAGAAAAAAAAAAGACATAAAAAAATTAGCATTCCTTGAGTTCTAAGACAATCTCAGGCACCCTAATACAAATGTAGTATCTGATGGATAAAGGGGGAATAGAAAAGAACTGGGAAAAATAATGTTCAAAAATCTTCCAAATTTGATGAAAATTACAAACCCAGAGATCTAGGAGTTCAACAAACTCCAAGCACCAGAAACACAAAACTATACCAAAGCACACAATAATCAAACAGCCAAAAAAAGTCAGTATTAAATAGAAAATCTTTAAAACAATCAGGTGCAGTGGCTCACATCTGTAATCCTAGCACTCTGGGAAGCTAAGGTGGATCACCTGAGCTCAGGAGTTGAGACCAGCCTAAGCCAGAGCAAGACCCTGCCTCTAAAAAAACCTGGGTGCTGTGGCAGGTGCCTGTAGTCCCAGCTACCTGGGAGGCTGAGGCTAGAGAATTGCTTAAGCCCACGAGCTGGGGGTTGCTGTAAGCTGTGAAGCCACAGCACTCTACCAAGGGTGACATACTGAGACTCTGTCTCCAAAAAAAAAAAACATGAAAAAGAGTAAGTTGTAGAATTAACACTACGGCACTACAATACTTACCATATACGGCTACAATAATCAAAACGATGTGGTACTGGCATCAAAACAGACAAACAGATTAACAAACAGAATAGAAAGTTCATTAGCCAACTTTCACATGTATGAAAGATTAATTTTCAACAAAAAACAAAGGCAATTCAGTGAAGAAAAGACAGTCCTTTCAACAAATAGTTCTACATCTTCAAGACAATTTTAAGAGAATGAAAACACAAGCTATGGCCTAGGAAAGAGTATCACTGCAAATAATATATACCTGGATAAAGGACTTGTGTCGAAAGTATATGAGAAACTCTAAAAGCTCAATAACCAAAATATTATGAACGATCACTGCACCAAATATGACATACAGAGGACAAATAAGCACTTGCAAAGATATTCAGCATCATTAGTCATTGGGAAACACAATGAGATATCACCACACAAAAGTATTAGAATGGATAAAATTAAAGAGACTATTAAATACGGCAAGAGGTGAGCAGGTAAGCTGAAAATTCACATCAAAGATACAATACCCATCAAATGAAATCAATGACCATCAAATGAAAATGAAATACCTTGGAATAACTCGAAAATTTAAATTTGTATAATTTCTTTCTTTAACTATTATGTTTTTGCTTTGCATAAAAATGACTAAATTCTAGGGCGGCACCTGTGGCTCACTGAGTAGGGTGCCAGCCTCATATACCACGGGTGGCAGATTCAAATCCGGCCCTGGCCAAACTGCAACAAAAAGATAGCTGGGTGTTGTGGC
>CAUYPK010056569.1:0-17731 GCA_963574355.1 Loris lydekkerianus | reverse complement strand
GAAACCCCACCAAAAAAAGATCATGGTTACTGTATGGTGGTCAGCGGCTGGTGTGATTCACTATAACTTTCTGCAACCAGGCCAAACCATCACAGCAGAGTCCTATTGTGAGGAAATCCATGAAATGTACCGAAAATTGCGTTAGCAGCAGCCAGCACTGGTCAACAGGAGAGGTCCGATCCTGCTTCACAACAACGCCCAGTAGCACGTCTCACAAATCACCGTCCGAAAATTAAAGGAATTGAGCATTGAAGTTCTGCCCCACCCACCATACTCCCCAGACCTCTCGCCAACCGACTACCATCTTTTCAAGCACTTGGATAACTTTCTCACCGGTAGAACCTTTGCCAATCAGGACCTAGCAAAAACGGCCTTCGTTGACTTCATCAAATCCTGAGCACCCAATTTTTATGCCGACGGAATTAATCGACTTGTGTAACGTTGGCAAAAGTGCACTGATTCAAATGGCGCTTATTTCGATTAAATTGAAATATTCACTGCGATATTACAGTTTAAAGTAGACTCATAAAAACGGACAAAACTTTTGAAATGACCTAATATATCACACGTATGTATGCATAAATGTACATGTGTATGTAACATGGCATCTCATACCAACGAATGCTCAGTAAATGTTTCACGAATGCATGAATGAAAGTGGATGAGCTGGGAGAAATTCTTTGACCATTTCAATGAATTGGTGGCAGGTTCACTGGGGAGACTAAGACTTTCCTTTTTAATTATCAGGTTCATGGAAAAGGTTGGAGGATGGGGAGTTGGCAGTGGACACTGAAGCCCTCACTTGATTTTACAAGACACCCGTATCTTGTGATAGCACAGGGGAGGAATTCAGAGGATCAGACACTCTTGCCCACGCTTTCAGGAGAGGAATTCCATCTGCCATTCGGTATAAATAAACGACACAGCAGGGACTAGTCCCTTTCTCTGAGCAGGAAATCACTCATTCCCATATTTCGTTTTTGCCCTCCTCTGCCTTTATAGGATGATAAATTACTAAAATGCAATGTGGCTTTAAAAAGTCAAAGGTGCATTATTTACATTTTTTCCAGCCAATTCAGCAGATCTTCACATCGTGGGAACTCACAGTGCTATGGAAGTTTAGAAAGTTCCCCAGGAGCTCCCCATCAACTCTTCCCCAAGAGCTGTAGGCCAAGGAGCAGGTGGCCTCACGTGTCATACCATACATCTCAGCTCAGAAGCAGACAGGGGACTAGGGAGTCTCTGAATGACTCACTAAGAGCAAAAAGTATCAACTAAGAGCTAGAGAGATCTAGGTTAAAATCTCACTACTGCCACTTTCTGGACAAGAAATTGGACAGTTGCTTAAAGTCTTTGAGCACCCATGCCTGCATCTGTGAGTGGGGGTGCTGCCCCTAGCTCGGAGGACCGGGCAATGGGCTAAGTGGTATTCAGATGTGAATTACTTGGTATATGGCAGAGAGGAAGTGGGTGGAGCTGTCTCTGACGTACACTGGAAGGTTTGGTCCCCGGAAAGACCTTTGTGCCTGAGCCAGAGCCCTTCAAGTCAATAGCAGCTCATTAATTCTTCATGGAGCTTGTGCAAATCCTTTATGTTCTCTGCCTCAGTTTCCTCCCTGCAGGACAGAGATAAAATATTTATCCAGAATACTTCTCAGAGTTACAAGGTTAAAAAGTTAATATATTTTAAAAGTTCTTTGAAAAGGTAAAGACTGTTTTAAGTACCAAGACTAGAATTTCTTTTAATTAAGCAAATTTTTACTGTAGTCCTGCATTAATCAAAATAGATAGACTTCAAGTCTTAGAGCCACACTTAGAGAAAAGATTTAAATGGCATTAATTCTCACTATGGTGTACATGGCTAATAGCACATCCTTTACTGAAAGAAATTTTAATAGAGTAGACAAGGGAATAAGCACAGGGGCATCTGTAAAATGTGCTCCACAGAGGGGCATTTGTGAGATCCAGAAACACACTTTGCCAACTCACCCATAGCCTTTGGGCTAGTCTGGACATACAAATTGTTTTAATTTCTGTGCAGTGTTGTCCTCTCCCAAGTCTAGCTGCCTCCGTCATTTGTAAAGGACAGGCAAGAGTTAGTTATTATAAGATATCTGGTTTCAGAAACAAATGTCCCTGCTACAAGTATTCCAGCAACAGGCAGCCTGGTGTTCCTGCTCTACCCAAATCCAGGACAAGTGTTCCTGCCAATCTCCAGCCATCCATCTCTCCAGGCTTATCCACAAGTCATCATGGAAGTAAAGAGCTGCTGGTGGCTACAACAGCCTGTTCACATGACCTCAATCTTCTTTCTGACCCATCAAAGCTCCCTGGCCCACGAGTCCCACAGCAACAATTCCTGTCTCTTGTCATCAGGTCCAAATGATGAGTTTAGAGAATGCTCCAGGATGAGCCAGGCTTGGCAAGTGCCTTTCCTGCACTGCAGTGGCCAGAATGTGGGGGTAGAAAATTATTTTTGTTTCCTTCTGGAAATGCCCACATTAGCCAGGCCAGGCACAAATCCCCTGACTTCCCTGAAGGGAGATTCACCTCCCTTCAGAGGGCAGAGGGAGACTCAGCCAAGCTTATTTGGGAAATCAATGTGTCTCCCAGCTGCCATATTCTACTCCTGAGCCACAAAACAAAATTGGAAGGGCCTAGTTAGATGGGAATGGGTCTCACTCTTGTGTCTTCACTTCTGTCTGCAAGACCTTTCCTCAGATATTTCAGCAACCATCACTGTTGTTGGTCACAGAGCACAGAGGTCAAATTTCCTATCCTCCAGATCCACCACCCCAAGGAAGGGGAATGAATAGAAGGGAGATTGTCACTGTCACATTGGCTTCAGGGAAATGCTTGAACACTCCCTCCCCCTGTGAAACGTTTTTTTCTTCAATTCCCCTCTGCAGAGGTGAAACAGGCTGAACATCCAAAGGGTTTTTATTAAACTCTACGAGTAGAGTGAGAGAAAAGGAAGACGAATGGAATTGTTATTTATCCAACAATTGCTTTTGACTTGACAAATATTTCATTGCATACCCAGCAATAGGACCACAGATGTGAAAGGCTAACCTTTGATTGACTTTAGGTGATTTGATACACTCAAGTACTGAATTCATGTTCCAGTGGTTTCTAGGCAACAACACCCACCCCACTCCTTCCTTTCAACCCCAGTCATTTTACAATTAAAAAAAAAAAAAAAAAATGGAAGTCTAACATAATTTGCTCTCCCATGTGAGCTAGGAGGACCTAAACTCCCACAGGCTAAAAGTTTATGGTAACAGGCATGATTAATTAGTAGTTGTCATGGAAATGGAATGTCATTAATTATGCAATTGAAACTGTTCGAGTTCACTTCCACCAAAATTAAATCCTGAAACTATAGCATCAGAAAACCTCCACACATACCTGACTCATGCTTGAATCACGCACAACACTCACATACTAAATATTATCTACAAAACAACCAGTGTTATCAATTTGTTTGATGCTCCTCAGACAGAAGGGTGTCTGGGCACTCGGCCCATCGTGTAAACCTGGCACATAATTGGCACATCTATTTTTAAATGCTGTTGTACCCAGACTGTCGCCCAGTGGATGAAGCCTCCCATGGGCCCCACAACAGATGTCAGGTGCCTGCAATAGTTTATTTCTACATAATGAATCACCCCAAAATGTAGCAGCTTAAAACAATAATGATCATTTAAAATTTTCTTAATTTCTGTGGGCCAGGAAGTTGGGAGCAGCTCAGCTGGAGGGTCCAGCACAAGATCTCTCAGGAAGTTGCTGTCCAGTCTTTGCTGGGCCAGAGGACCCACTTCCAAGACGGCCCCCTGCACATGAATGGCAAGACGGTGCTGAGTATTGGCCGGGGCCTCAGTTTCTCTTCATGTGGGTCTTTCTGCAGAGCTCCTTGACTGTCTTTAAGATATGGTGCTGGCTTCTTCCAGAGTGCACAGTACAGGAGGCCAAGGCAATAGTGGTGATGGCTTTTATAATCTAGCCTTGGCCCTAATTGTCCTTGCTACCATAGTCTACTGGTTACACAGACGGCCTTGATTAAGGGTAGGAAGGGCTTTTATACAAAGGCTGACAACCAGGAAGTGTGTCCCACTAGGGACTCTCTGGGATGCTGGGTACCACCAGGAAGCATCACACCGCTGCTTCAGGCTAAGCTGCTGTCCAATACAGGCAGACAGTAGAATGTTCTCTTTTATCCAATCTCTGCATATTTGAGAGATGCTATCTGTAAATGGAAACATTTTAGAAAAAAATATAGCAATAAAACAGATAATACTAGAACTCCATCAAATGTCGCCTAGGCTGTTTTTGAACCATTCAGAGACTCTTGGTTACACTACCCACTGTCAACATTTGGGTTTATGTCCTTGCAGGTCTTTTTTATGTCTTTTCCATTGGCTCCTCTCTTAACAGCATTGAATATGTTTACATCCATCTCCTCTTTAACAAACTCTTCCCTTACCCTCGGTTCCCCTTCAGCTGGTATCCTCCCCCTTCTCTGCCCTTCACAGCCTAACTTCTTAAACAACTTGGCTAGACACCTCACCTCACAGTTGTTCCTTAAGACACTTGATCTGGCTGCATTCCCCACTATCCCATGGAAATGGTTCCTGCAAGGTCATGAAGGACTTTCTTGTTGCTGAATCCAATGCACACGGTAAGCCCTCGTCTTACCTGACCTCTCAGCATTGTCTGCAGCTGTTGACAACAGTCCCCCTTCCCTGGTTTTACTTCCCTAGTCATTCCTTCTCAGCCTCCTTTCTGGGCCCCTATTCTTCCACCCACTCTTTAAATGCTGGGGTTCCTCCAGCCTCTGTCCTAGCTCCGCTTTCCCCCCACACACACACATACACATTTCCAGGGCAATGCCATTTACCCCACACCTTCATTTCCCAGCCATCAGCTGGTGCTTTGTAAATCTGTTTCTAGCTCAGATCTCTCTCCTGAACTTCAGACCTACACAGTCAGCTGCTGAGTGCACATCTCCAAACTCAACCTGTTGAAAACCAGGTTTACCATTTTCTCCCCCACACACCAGCTCCTAAGTGGTCTCCCCTCTTGGGATAGGGCACCTTTATGTAGTCAGTTGCCCAAGCCAGAAACGAAGGCATTAATTACTGCGCACACCTGTCCCTCCCTGTCTCCCCCTGCATCGGTCACCATGTCCGATAGATTCTTCCTCCACCACATCTATGGAGTCCATCTCCCTCTCCCCACTCTGACTGCCAGCTCTCTACCACCATTCACTACTGTGACCTCAAGAATCTCCTAGCAGTCTCCCCATCTCCAGCCTGGCCTCACCCCTTCACATAACCACTCCTGTACCATGGTATGTTTAAGGTTTTTGTACATGATTACACTTTTTAAAAATGTTTGGTTTGCTTGTATTCTTTGTTAGCTTAGATTTTGATTCCATGATGTTAACATATTTGACTCTAAGGTATGCTTTACAAATAAGCAGGAAGAATTATCCGATTCCCTTCTCTGCAGACCAAATCTCCAGAGTGTGGTCTAGATTCACGGAGTTGCCATTCTTCAGCAGGACAGTCAAAGCCCTCTGGCAGTCTGACCACATCCAGCCAGCTTCGTTCCCACCTCCACACGAGCATCCTTTCTCTCACTCTTTTCTTTCTCTGATGCATCTGGTTGAGCCTTCACCTGAGACATCATGTTAAGGAACATCTCACACCTACAGGTGTGTGCCCTCACGGTGCTCTACCTCACCTCCCAAAGTACATTTGATTTCTGATTGTAGCCTTTGCTCACCACCCCCCTCTGTCCAGGATTTCCTCTTTCATCCCTTTCCCGATGTTCACATCTTCATCCTTTGATATAAGCCCACCTTTACTAACCATCTCCATCCACAACGATCCCTGTATCTTTCTTATCTCTCCTCTCATTTCCAAATGTCTTCACCCATCTTGCATTGCTATGTAATTATTTCTCATCCTGTAGTTCTAGCTTCCTTAGCTATAGCAATACTGTAAACATATGGACTGTAAACTCCTGGAGAGTCACAATCATAGTATACATTTTTCCCTTTCTAGAGAATCACTTAAGTAATTAATAACTTGTTGATAGGTCATTAATTGGCTGGGTACAGTGGCTACCTATAATTGTAGTACTCTGGTAGGCTGAAGCAAGAGGATCACTTGAATCTAGGTACTTGGGACCAGCTTGAGCAAAAGTGAGACCTCCATCTCTACAAAAAAATCAAAAAATTAGCCAGGTGTTGCAGCAGGTACCTGTAGTCCCAGCTACTTGGGAGGCTAAGGCAGGAGGATCGCTTGAACCAAGAAGTCTGAGGTTGCTGTGAGCTAGGCTGTCGCCAGTGCACTCTAGCCATGGCAGGACAGTCAGACCCTGTCTCAAAAAAAAAAAAAAAAAAAAAAATAGCTAGTTAATAAACGAATTACTTCTATGATCCCTGAGCTCTTTATGCTAAGCCTGGGGGATAATAATTCCAACATCACAGGGTGGTTGTGAGAATTAAATGGGTAAGGGATGAATGAATGAGTAAATGACAGGACTCAAAGAATGAAACGATTCATTCTGACTACACAAGAGTGGCCCTGGCAGACCACGCAAGTGTCCTGGCTGGCAGGGGCGAGACTGGAGAGCTGTGTGTTGCTTGGCTCAAGATGGCAAAATGTTGATTAACGAGAAATCAAGTTTGATTTGGGTGTTGCTGCTGCAGCCAGCTGATTGCTGAATGTTTGACTGAGTTTGTGATCTGCCAAGAGTCCCAGAAGAAAATGGCAGGCACGTGTTTCTTATAAATGGAAAAGAAATTCTTGTGTAAATCAGTTTTCCCTGTCATAAGCTTGGCTCTAGGCTCTATAAGAAATGAGAATACGTTGGTCCCAAAATCCAGGCTATAAATACTTATTCCTACACAGTCACCAGGGTGTGTAGGAAGTCTTTTTCACTAACAGGCATTGTATTTGTTTTGAACAAGACATAAAACTGTGCAAAAAGCAGTGATGGCCACAACGTGAAAGGTCTTTGGAGGGTGCTCAGAGGTGGGAGTGTCATTTCGAGTTGCTGAACATTTGGTTTTCTGGCTTCATCCATGAAGTTCATGGCACTAACCTTGAGTTCTTTGTGATGGGAATGACTTTGTGGTCAGCTGCAGTCAGCAGTGACATCTAACCCTGCTCCTCCTTATCTTCATCCCAGCAAGTGACGGGTGACAGACTTCTTCAGCCACGGGCCTCTTTCTTCCTTCTCCACTTCCCTCTGCCCTCCCCATCCCCCACTCCTCCATCACCCTCCAGGTCTTCTCAGCTACAGGGGATGCTCTTGAAGGAGGATCAAGGTTAGGGACCTCAGCCCAGGCACGCTGATACTCCATAAATGCACAAACAATCCAGAGAAATTTATTTTAGATGGCCACAAAATGGCAAACCTGGAAGGGATTTCACAGATCATCTAATTCAGGGATTTCTCACCAAGGCCCATGGAACACTAAGTGACCTGTCAATAAAACTCAATGAGTCCATGAATTTGAATGGCAAAAAGGGCATCTTTATTTTTACAACTACAAATGGAAATTTAGCATTTTCTTCAGTTCTGAATGAAAACTACACATCACAATAGTGTTGGTAGTACCTGTGACTTTTCCACCAAAGAAATCATAATCATTTTTATATCTCACTTATAAATAGCTATTGCAAAATCTTCAACATATTATTTACTTTCAATACACTTCAAAATTACAATAAAACTATAGGTAAAAATTATCTGCCGCCAGATATTATTACTTGCTGCATTAATAAAAAAAGCACACCTCCTATTATGTCAAGAGTTTATTCTTTTAATATTTTAATAAGCTACATCTCAATGAAAGATTTCTTTTGTAACCATTTATATTTTGGTTTTTGTATTTAAAAACATTTTTCCGGGAGAGAAGTTTATAAATTTCACCTGATTGCCAAAGGGGTCACAGCACAAAAAGATTAAGAACGCAGACGTGGTTCTTAGAAGCACGTGGTTTATCTCACACACATATTCCAGGTCAACCAAGCACAGCTAGATTTCTGAGAAAGATAGCAAAGACATACCAAGGGATAGCAGGAAAGAATTCTGGAATTGATTAACAACGTCTGTCATGGGCACAATGTTGAGACAAGAGACAGAATGGTATACCATACTTAACAATGAAGGTCAGTGCTGCAAATAAAACTTTCTACATGATGGAAATGTTTTATCTGTGTTATCCAATATGGTAGCCTTTAGCCACACATGGCTTTTGAGCACTTAAATGGGGCTGGTACAATTAAAATTTAGAATTCTTAATTCTATTTTACATTAATGAATGTGCATTTAAATTTAAATAGCCACCTGTGGCTAGTAGCAACCAAATTGAACAACATAACTCTAAATTAATTCTGCCCACACCCACCCCATTATCACCTTTCACCCCACACTACCACCATCACAGAGGGAGAGCCCAGACTCTGAGATGGCCCTTTCCAGAAGCCACTGGACCTATGTATGACAAAGGCACATGAACATCCCAGAGCTCTCTGCCCCCCCCCCCATTCAGAGTTTTCCTGTTTATGTGGCATTCCTAAATTATTTTTCAGCAAAATGCTATCCCCTGAACAGCACAAAAAATGTGCCATGAGAGAAGAAATAATTTAAAGTTACATATGTCTTCTTAGTAAAACAAGATAAGACACTATCCCTTCATTGCAGGAAAGCCTGATTTAATGACTTCCTTTCTGGGTTTGTTTAGATATGTCAGTTTGAAAGGGAAGGAAGAATAGAAGCAAGAATTATTTTGCTTTTTTGGTCGGATGGCTTGAGAAAATGTTCACAGGCCGGGAGCGGTGGCTTACACCTGTAATCCTAGCCTTCTGAGAGGCTGAGACAGGAGGATCATTTGAGGTCAGGAGTTTGACACCAGCCTAAACAAGGGTAAGACCCCCATCTCTATTAAAAGTAGCAAAACTTATCCAGGTGTGGTGGCACGTGTGTGTAATCCGAGCTACTTGGGAGGCTGAAGCAGGAGGATCGCTTCAGTCCAGGAGTTTGACTTTGCAGTAAGCTATGATGGTACCGCTGTTCTATAGCTGGGAATGACAGAGTAAGACTCCATCTCAAAAAAAGAAAAGAAAGGAAGGGAGAGAGAGGGGAGGGGAGGGGAGGGGAGGGGAGAAGGAAAAAGAAAAAGAAAATGTTCGCAGATGTTCTGGATAAAATGAATTGATTGCTTTCCTGCAGTCTCTAAGCATTTAAGAAAGCTGCTCTGGGCCAGATTGCTTCTGGGGGACGCCTCCCACCCGGAAGCAAGGTCTCCGTTTTGACTTGGAGAGCACCTCCTGGAACACACAGCTGCTATCAGTTTGCCAGAGGTGCCTCTGTAGATGAAGAACTTTTGGTGGGGAGTCCCATCCTGAGGAAGGGAACGTTTCTGATGAAGTCATGGGGAGAGAATGCTTTCCTCAGCAGAGAGGGCAGCTGGGACAGCAGCCAGGAGCTCGGTGGGAGCGGCACAGACCCTCAGGCAGATGGAAGGACAGAGAAAAAGGAATTTTGCACTTGCCTTATAGATTAGAACTCTTTGGGGATCTTACCAAATTGCCTGTATTTCACCCTCCTATGGGCTCGAGTCCTAAGAAAACTACAAAGAATGGGCTTTTTTCCTCTAGTGACTAGGAGGCCTAACCTTGCATTAACTTTGACAATCTGACCACAGCCAAGCCTGCCACAGCTCAAAACATTCATACACAGCAAAAGTGCTCAACACACTGATTATAATGTTTTCTAAAGTTTCAGTGGTATTTAAACAATTTCCAGAGACTTCTTATTGCAGACCAGCAGGCCCTACTCCCGACAAGCTGAATCAGACTTTTGGAGGATGTGTTCTGGGAATCTAGGTTTTAAACAAAGCTAAGAGAAGATTTTGATGTGCAGTCAACTTTTGGAACTACTGACCTAAAGGATGACATCTATGCCCTTCATCCCAGCACTCAAGGCCTCTGGAAACAGGCCCTACTCTATACAGGTGAGCATCATAGCGAGAAACCCACATATTATGTAGTGATGATATAAATAACAGCAGCCAACATTTATTGAGTGGATGTCAGGTGTCAGGCTAAGAGCTTGAAATGAATCTCCATGTAATCTGCATGTTGGCTATGTTATTACCATTTTGCAGATAAGAAAATGAAGGCACGGCATAGTAAGTATAGAAATGGAATTCAAACTGAGATCTAGCAAATTCCTAAGTTCCTGCACCCATCCAGGGCGGCCAACTATCCCAGTTTACCAGGGACTAAGAGGTTGCTCAAGACACAGAACTTTCAGTGCTAAAATCAGGAAAGTCCCAAGAAAATAGGGACAAGTTGGTCACCGTATCTTGACTTGGAGATTTCCACCTGAGATGGAAGCTCGGCTCTGCCATTCATAACGGCGTGCAAGCCTCTCTGTCCACAGGCTTCCCAGGTTCCTCATCCGAAAACAGGGATTATCACACTATCCCAGAAGGTGGCTATGACCTTCCTGTGAGACAGCACACATGACAGCCGCCTGCTGTATACCTGTCATGGATGAAAAAGCTGTTTCCCCACAGGCCCATTGGGGAAATAAAGCTTGGCTTTGCCCAGCTTGTGTTGACTTCAAGAAAAATCTCAGCTGTTATCTCTTCAGGTAGGCCTCCAGCATTCCTTCCATTATCGTCTTCTGAAACTCTTGTTCGATTTAAATAGTCTCTCCATCAAGCTTTTCTCATTAATTCCCTCACACATTTTTAAAACTGGTGTATGTACTCTGGGTAAAGTTCCTGATGCCCTTTCGTCTCACGCATTTTTTTTTTTTTTTAATTGTTGGGGATTCATTGAGGTACAAAGAACCAGGTTACATTGATTGTATTTGTTAAAGTTCGTCTTATAATTGTGTCCCACCCTCAAAAGGTGTGTCATACACTGTGACCCCCACCCCCTCCCTCCTTCATTCCCTCTCTCTGCTTTTCCCTTCCCCACCCCCTCCCTCCTTTCCTCTCTGCTCTTCCCTTCCCCACCTCCTCCCTCCTTTCCTCTCTCTACTCTTCTCTACCCCACCCCCCTCTCCTTTCCTCTCTGCTCTTCCCTTCCCCACCTCCTCCTTCCTTTCCTCTCTCTGCTCTTCCCTTTCCTCCCCCTCTCTCCTTTCCTCTCTGCTCTTCCCTACCCACCCCCCCTTTCCTCTCTCTGCTCTCCCCTTCCCCCACTCCCATCATACATTTCTTTATTCAGCTGTGTCTAAACTAAACACTATTCTGATTATTGAGTTTATGCAGTAATTCACAACTTTAAATCATTTAAAATTTTTTAACAAATAATTTTTTAAGTGAGAGTTTATTAAATGATAGGAAAGCTTCCAACACAATGGAAGGGGTCCCAAACGGGTTGCCTTTTTTTTTTTTTTAACAAATAATTTGTTCTTGCCAGGATTTGTTGTTTCTTCATCACATCCATCTGATCTTGCTTCACATCTGCTTAATTTTGGTCTTACAGGCTCAGTGCCTGTAGCACAGTGGTTACGGGCCAGCTACATATAGCAGGGGTGGAAGGTTTGAACCCAGACAAGGCCAACTAAACAACCGCAACAAAAAATAGCTGGGCATTGTGGTGGGTGCCTCTAGTCCCAGCTACTTGGGAGGCTGAGGCAAAACAATCACTTAAGCCCAAGAGTCTGAGGTTGCTGTGAGCTGTGACGCCACAGCACTCTACTGAGGGTGACATATGAGACTGTCTCAAAAAAACAAAAACTTTGTCCTATACATTTCTCAGATTTCCCCCTGCAGATTGAGTTCTGCTTGTACGTCTTTGAAATGCATCCTCCCACTTGTTGGTTTTGTTGATCTCTCTTAGCATCCCTTCTCTTCCTGGGCTGGGGATTTGGGTGAGCAGGTGCCTCTGGAGCTGGAGCTGCTGTGTTTTGCTCCCTCCCTCCCTCCCAGCTTCCTTATGGCCTCCCCTCTGACCCAGCAACTCCAGCTCACAACCAAGTCTAATATTGTGACTCAAGGTTCTACCTGGGATACTTGGAGATAACTTTGGCAATACGGCAGAGTTGGGGGCCAGCAGTGCTCAGGAAAGAATTCAACTTTCGGAAATGCCAGTGCAGGCAGCTATCTTCAATTTCCTTTCACGGGCAGGGGAGGCCTGTCCCACCTTGACACGGGGTACCTCCACTCCGCACTGTGTCAAGAGGAGCTGAAATGGCCCATCTTCCCTGCCTGCTTCCAGACCCCCAGCCTTTTCTTCCCCACCCATCCTGTGTTGCTTATTGAACACTGCCATGTTGTCTGGTGTCTAAATGTTCTTGCAGCTTTCTGTTTTTTCTCTTGTTTTTAGTCTTTCCCCAGCATTTTAGAGAAGAGAAGATCGCCAAAGCATCATCCTATTAAGCCCTCTAGACTTCGATATTTCCCCTGCCACTGTTTTAAAAGAAAGTTAAAACCAAGAAAGATTCACAGTTCTCACAAACATTTCCTTTGGCACTTAAAATAATTGCCACAGGTAACCAAGAGAAAGAAGGAAGGAGTCACACTGTGCTGACATCTCCATTAACTGGCTGTCCCCAGACCAAATCAGTTGCACAGGGGGACAGGGAAAGTGCCCTACGCAGGGTTCTCATCCGAGAACCCGCTATTAAATCACTGCACAATCTTGGGTGCCATTTGGCTTCTCATCCATCCCTATTAATTTGTGACTGCCTCAATTCTAGAAGCCTGTGATTCTCTAATCAAAGGTCAGTGTAACTCAGTGTCCTGTGAGCTAAAGCAGCATCCCCAGTACTTCCTGCAGACTGGCCTGGCCATGACCTCCGGGGCTGCTGTTCCAGAAAATATAGAATGTGACGAAGCCTGTTTGGATTGGACAGGGGGAAATTATTGCTCAGATGCTACTTATGTTATTCCTTTTTCTTCTCCCTTTTTCTCTAACCCAAACTTGAATTCCTCACCGGTGATTTGGAAAGTCCCAATTAAGGGGCAACAGGAGTTTCTAAAGGAAAACAGGGTTATCATCACTGTTTCACAGACAAAGACATTGCAGCCAGTCAAAACTAAGTAATTTGCACAAGGTCACTTGGAAGTGGAGAGTCAGTGTGGGATGCAGACCCTCTGCCTTCTCCGCCGCCATGCCTACACACAGCTGCCTGGGCATGCTGAGGCCTGGGGGAGCTGGTCCTGGGTAGGATCTATCCAGGCCCATCCCGCTTGCTCTGGCAGCAATTCCTCCCACAGGGAGCTGCAGCAGCCCAGTCGTGTTCACCAACAACTGCGGCCCACCTCCCAGGTTT
Organism: Loris lydekkerianus; assembly: GCA_963574355.1. Taxonomy (NCBI): domain Eukaryota; kingdom Metazoa; phylum Chordata; class Mammalia; order Primates; family Lorisidae; genus Loris; species Loris lydekkerianus. The sequence goes on along the minus strand of CAUYPK010056569.1, from coordinate 4,417 downwards.
AGGGCCAACTTCTATAAACATCCCCTAAATCCTGCCAACAAGGGGTTTTACTAAAGTCACAGAGGGCAAACTTTGCAGATTGAGTCTGATAATCTGTCATCTCTCTCCACCCACCATCTCTTAACCCTCAGGGCAGCGTTATAACCTCAGAGCAAAGCTCCTTTGCCAAGGAAAATAGCTTTTGACTTTCTGTTGTTTTCTTGGCTTCAAAACTCCCAGCTCAGGGCAAAATTGCAAAGCTGGCAACATTCCTCCTTCCCACCTCAGATGCCTCTCTGCTCTGCACCCCTTTCTCCGGTCCGTGGCCCTGTCACCCCTGGACCCTCCTTGCCACCAATCCTGCACTCACAGCAGCCCCCTGGAAGGGGGGAGGCAGATAAAGGGCACTCTTTCCTAGGGGACCTTCCTGTTTCAGAGAGCACTTTCTTTAAGCACATGCACACACATGCTAATTGATTTTCTCATTAGCTGGCTGATACATGTCCACCACAGAAAATTTGAAAAGTACAAAAAAATACCGAGAGTCAGAACTCGTACTCCCACCACCTAGACAAACCTCATTAAGTCTTTAATGTGTTTTCTTTTTGTTCTCTGTTTGCGTGTCTTAGTGTGCGTGTGTTTGGTTCTTTGTCTCATTGCGTATGTGTGTCCAAAATCTGTTTTACGACTACGCTGTTTCATTGCTCTGCCTGCTAATTCTTGCCCCAGTAGCACAGTGCTTACATCATTGCTGCTTTATAATAGACTTCACCGCCTGATGGGCCAATCCTTCAGCATCACCTTTCTCAACATTTAAAAACTTCTTCTCAACGACTTCTTCTTCCTGATGAATTTTAGATTGAACGTGATAAACAACTAGCCCATTTTGGATCGCAAATATATTAAATTTAATTCATCAGATAAAATTGGTATGCTTTACAATATTCAAAATTTCTACCCAGAAATAATGTATGGCCATCCATTTAGTGAGACCTTTAATATCTTTCAATCAAATTCAAAGATTTCCTTCAAATAGGTTCTACATTTTTATTGAGGTTTCTATACGCTTTTTGTTGATCTATGGAGAATTGGATCATTTTTTTCTAAATGTTTCTGATGTGAACTATTGATTTAGAGAACATATCCTGCACCTAGCTAGCATCTTACTCCCTGAATAATTTTAAGACTTTTTCATGAGTTACGTCAAGAACATGTTAAATGATAACGGTGATATCAGCGATTATATCTTAATTTACTGTGGATCATTTTAATCCTATTAAGGAGCATTTTTCTTGGGGGGGGGTCAAATATTTACATTCTTACTATTGCTTTTGTTACTATTGTTATTTTCATTAGCTTCAGAATGATTCCACCTCCCAAATAACTGGGACTACATTTGTATGCCATGATTCACAGCAAATTTTTGTATTTTTAGCAGAGACAGGGTTCTTACCCTTGCTCAGGTTGGTCTCAAACTCCTAAGCTCCAGTGATCTTAAGGGCATTTTTCTAATCTTAGTTTTTAAACTCTAAAATCACAAATGGGCGTTGAAACTTACCAGATACATTTTCATTTATCTGTTTGTATGTAGTATTATATTTTTTTCTTATTTTACCTGTTGACGTTAGGTGGTGACTCTTAATTTCCTAACAGTAAAATATCTTTATATTCCTGGAATCGAAACTTTTTTCTGGTGAAATTTTTAGATGTCCTATTAAATTTTGTTCATTCACTTTATATAGTTAGGATTTTACAACTGCTACATATACATGCGAGATTACTTGAAAGCAGGTCCCAAAGAGTATTCTGTGAAACACTATTGCTGTGATTGCTGTGAGTTGTGCTACCAAAAGTGGGAAGAGAAGAAAAGACAATAAAAGGGGGCTAGGAGGAAGGAAATAAAAAGAAAGGGAAATAAACACGTTCTGTGTTGAAGGGTTTGGGCAACACTATTTATACATATTCCTCTTGGAGAATCACAAGGTACATTCTCATTTTAAAGATTCTGAGACTTGCTAGAGTTGAGAGGCAGAGAGAGAGCTGTGTTTAAATTTGTATAATCCAGCATTCTCCAGCACGATTGACCACAGATTCCCTATTTTACATCGTTCCTATTAACTTCCTACAGAACTCATACCCTTTGGAAACACTTCGTCAGTTTTGTTATCGGAATTACACTGTTTTCACTAGAAAGACTCTCCCGTCTCTCAAGTGAAGAAGGGGTTCATAAATCAGTTTAACTCTATTGCTGCTAGCCTATGACGTAAGGCATTTACTGTTTTCTGTAGCAAGTTGATTGTATCTTTCAATCAAACTTTCTGCCTCTCAGCTTTATGATTCTGAGATATTGTCTCACTTCGTTGGGTCTCTTTGGGAATCTCAAGATGCAGAAAAACACTGAAACTTCAGATGCATCAAGTTTGGGGTAGTCTTTATTTAACCTTTTCACCATACTTGAGTGGATCTTCCTCCACCTTCTCCCCAGTTCCTGGGGCTATATGACCTTTTCCCTCCACCTGTGAAGTCTTTATCCAAACCAGCCTGACTCTTCAACTCAACATGCCATTGTGGGGCCCAGGTGACTTTTACACCAACCTTGCCCTGCATTCTAAAGCCATCTGCTCCCATTCACCATCCCTTTTGCTCACTGTTTTTCTTTCAACTCCAATATCCCATTTTTCCTATAAATACCGAATAGTTAATCAAGACTCAGCAACACAAGTGCTGACAGGCTCTTAGTTGCCAGAATTAAAACCTTTCTAGGCATTGTGGAAGATATATGATTTACCTTACAGCCTCTGTCCTTAAGGATTTCCACTTCTTGTGGAGGTAGATAAGTATCAAATCATTGTATTAAATTTTGGCCCAGTGCGTGACAGAGAGAAACCTCAGTAGCTATTGACTAACATCATGTTGGATATAGCATGAAAAGTGCCATGCTAGAGTTATCTGGAAAGTGTGTGGTTCATCTTCTGAAGAATTCATAGAGTAGTGACATTTGAACTGGGTTTTAAAGGATGAATAGGAGCTCATTCTGCAGAGCAAAGGAGGGATGTAACAATTCACAGCTGAATCAGACTTCCTGGGCCAGCCCAACTTGATCTTCACAACACTGTGAGGGAGACCTCATAGCTGCTAAACCCATTTTTCTATTGAGGAAGCTAAGGATCACTTACTTAGAGCAACAGGTATTTTCACCTCAGAGGATTTCAGAAAAACTTAAGCCGTTGTCTCAGCACTCTGATAGCAAACATTCATCCTTACTGGGTTCCGGGGAACAAGGCAGGTATGGTGCCTGCACTCCTGCAGCTTATAGAATTGCAGGGCTGCAAATTCTCCCTGCATAGAGATTTTTTGCTCAGCAATTAATGACGAAGCTCAAGAAATTGCTTTTTCTACAGACTGCGGCTGGGCCCACCTTTAGCATAAGTGTAAACAATCCCTGCCAGCCAGAGTGGAAGAGTCGCAGATGCTCTTACCGTGGTGGTGCTTGGCCTTGGCTTATATCTGAACCACTCAGGGAATTATAAAAGCACTGGTGCCAGGCCTACCCCAGACCACTAAAATCAGAATCTGGGTTTGGGCAGGGGGGGACAGTACTTTTTTTAAAAGTGCCCCCGCCTGATTCTAAGTGCAGTGAAAGTTATAAAGCAATATTCTAAGGGCAATTTTGGGGCAGTACAGGGGCATGGTCAGGAAGTTCTGTTCCTTTAACTCTCCTTCCCTTGCCCCACCTCTACCCTAAAAGCCCCCCTCTCCTGGTCCCATTCTCTCAGGGCTCACATCTGCTCCATCCCAGGTACCCCCAGTTGGACTGAGATGGGTTCCTGGGTTCATCACCAAGGGCTTGACTTCTTACTCTCAGATCACACAGTTATCAGGTCATTTCAAAAGTTTTGTCCGTTTTTATGAGTCTACTTTAAACTATAATATCTCAGTGAATATTTATTCAATTTAATCAAAATAAGCGCCATTTGAATCAGTGCACTTTTGCCAACATTACACAAGTCGATTAATTCCGTTGGCATAAAAATTGGGTGCTCGGGATTCAATGAAGTCAACAAAGGCCATTTTTGCTAGGTCCTGATTGGCAAAGGTTCTACTGGTAAGAAAGTTATCGAAGTGCTTGAAAAGATGGTAGTCGGTTGGCGAGAGGTCTGGGGAGTATGGTGGGTGGGGCAGAACTTCGACGCTCAATTCCTTTAATTTTCGGACGGTGATTTGTGAGACGTGTGGCCGGGCGTTGTCATGGAGCAGGATCGGACCTCTTCTGTTGACCAGTGCTGGCTGCTTCTGATGCAATTTTCAGTACATTTCATCGATTTCCTCACAATAGGACTCTGCTGTGATGGTTTGGCCTGGTTGCAGAAAGTTATAGTGAATCACACCAGCTGCTGACCACCATACAGTAACCATGATCTTTTTTTGGTGGGGTTTC
>CAUYPK010056564.1:0-14861 GCA_963574355.1 Loris lydekkerianus | reverse complement strand
TTCACATTGTCAAATTTCTGGGCATAGAGTTTCTGGTAGTATTCAGAGATGATCTCTTGTATCTCTGTGGGATCAGTTGTTATTTCCCCTTTATCATTTCTGATTGAGGTTACTAGAGATTTTACTTTTCTATTTCTCGTTTGTCTGGCCAATGGTTTATCTATTTTATTTATTTTTTCAAAAAACCATCTCCTTGTTCCATTAATTTTCTGAATGATTCTTTTGTTTTCAATTTCATTGATCTCTGATTTGATTTTGGATATTTCTTTTCTTCTACTGAATTTAGGCTTAGATTGTTCTTCTTTTTCCAATTCCATAAGATGGCTTGTGAGTTTGTCAATGCGCTCTCTTTCTGTTTTTTGAATGTAGGCATCTAAAGCGATAAATTTTCCTCTCAAAACTGCTTTTGCAGTATCCCATAGGTTTTGGTAGCTTGTGTCTTCATTGTTGTTATGCTCAAGGAAGTTAATGATTTCCTGTTTTATTTCTTCCTGCACTCATCTGTTATTCAACAGAAGGTTGTTTAATTTCCATGCCTTTGTGTGGGGTCAAACATTTTTGTTAGAGTTGAGTTCCACCTTTAGTGCCTTATGATCTGAGAGGATACAAGGTAAAATTTCAATTCTTTTTATTCTGTTGATATTTGTTTTGTGTCCCAGTCTATAATCAGTTTGGGAGAATGTTCCATGGGGTGATGAGAAGAATGTATATTATTTTTCTTTGGGATGGAGTGTTCTATATGCATCTATCAAGCACGGTTGTTCTAGGGTCTCATCTAAATCTCTTATATCTTTGTTTAATTTCTGTTTAGAGGATCTGTACAGCTCTGTAAGAGGAATGTTAAAGTCCCGTGTTATTATGGTATTGTCAGATATCATATTGCTCAGACTGAGTAAGGTCTGTTTCAAGAATCTGGAAGCATTTAAATTGGGTGCATAAATATTTAGAATTGAAACATCTTCTTGTTGTATTTTTCCCTTGACCAATATAAAGTGACCATCTCTGTCTTTTTTGACTTTAGTTGCTTTAAATCCACATGTATCTGAAAATAAGATTGCAATTCCTTTTTTCTTCTGAATCCCATTTGCCTGGAAAATTGTCTTCCAACCATTAAGTTGGAGTTTTCATTTGTCTTTTGAAGCCAGGTGTGTTTCTTGCAAATAGCAAATGGATGGCTTGTGTTTTTTAATCCAGTCAGCCAATCTATGTCTCTTCAGTGGGGAATTCAAACCATTATTTATTGAGATAATTGATAAGTGTGGTAGTATTCTATTCATCTTATTTTGTAGAGTCCATTGCTTAGTTTTATCTTTTGCATCAGTGTGGAGGTTAGGTTCTGTCCTTTAATTTCTGAGTTCTTACTTTGCTGCTGACCCATTGTGATGGTCAGTGTGTAGAACAGGTATAAGTATTTCCTGTAGAGCTGGTCTTGTTGTGGCAAATTTCCTCAATGTTTGTATATCTGTAAATGATTTGATTTCTCTGTCAATTTTAAAGCTTAGCTTAGCAGGGTACAAAATTCTGGGCTGAAAATTGTTGTGTTTAAGTAGATTAAAGGTAGATGACCATTGTCTTCTTGCTTGTAAAGTTTCATTAGAGAAGTCTGCAGTCACTCTGCTGGATTTGCCCCTGTAGGTCAACTGGCGCTTACACCTGGCAGCTTGCAGAATCTTTTCTTTTGTCTTGACTTTGGACAGGTTCATCACAATGTGTCTTGGAGAAGCTCAGTTAGAGTTAAGGCTACTTGGGGTCCGATATTCCTCTGAAAGCAGTGTGTCAGAATCTTTTGTGATATTTGGGATATTTTCATTTATAATATTCTCTAATATGGCTTCCATTCCTCTGGGACAGTCTTCTTCCCCTTCTAGGATTCCTATAACTTGTATGTTGGAGCACTTCATAAAGTCCCATAATTTTGATAGTGAATGTTCTCCTTTCTCTCTCTTCTTTTCTGCCTCTTTATCCTAGTTATCTCAAGAGCTTAGTCCTCTACCTCTGAAATTCTTTCTTCTGCATGGTCTAACCTGTTGCTGATACTTCCCATTGCATCTTTAAGTTCCCTAATTGACTGCTTTAGTTCCTTCAGCTCCACTATATCCTTTCTATATTCTTCATATCATTTATTTCTTATTTGATTCTGTTTTTGAATTTCCTTTTGGTTATTTTCCACTTTATTAGCAGTTTTCTTCATTGTTTTCATTGAGTGTATTCTAAATTTCCTTTCTGTTATTTCTAACATTTCTTTATAGGTGGAATCCTCTACAGTAGCTACCTCATGGTCCCTTGGAGGGGTTGCTCTGGACTGACTCTTCATGTTGCCTGGAGTTTTCTACTGATTCTTCCTCATGAGTGATTTCTTTTATCTGTTTCCTTGCCCTAATTTTCCTTTCACTTCCTCTTGCTCTTTAAGTTCTTGTGCCTGTGGACTATGGTTTCGATGAGTCCTTTTGGTACATGACCAGAAGGATGAGAAGGTTGAAGAGTAAGAAGGGATAAAAGAAAGAAAATGAAAGAAAGAAAGAACAAAAAGAAAATAGAGAAGGGGGGGTGGGTAAAAGGGAATATTGACAAAAAGAAGAGAGACACAGAAAAAGGGAGACAGAGCAATATAGGTGTACATTAGGGTACTTTGACACAATCTTAAAAAAAAACCCAACCTCTGGGGGGTACCTGGTTGGGTGGTCCCTTTGAGGTCAGCAGCTCTTTGCTAACCTGATTGGACACAGTACCCCACCTCCACCAAGTAGAGAGGAAAGACAAAAATGCTATAAATCAAACCAAAACAAGCAAACAGAAAACTTCATGGCGTAAAATTGGGTGAAAAACCAAATAATAGAAATACTAGCAAAAATGAAGTTCTTATTATTGAAAAAGGTAGCAATGGGAAATTGTATTTAAACTAGAAAAATGGAGAAAGAAAAGAAAGAAAAAAAAAAGAAAAGAAAAATATGTACAGAAAAGGTTGAAATTAAAAAACAAAATGACAACAAAATAAACAAAAAACAAACAAACAACAACAACAACAACAACAACAAAAAAAAAAACACAAGCAAAAACAAAGCAGTATATATATCTTGTTGAATATTGTCTGGGTAACAGGTGGTCTTCTGGGGTATGAGATGTTAATCACAATGCTGATATGAGTGGAGGCCTCCGCTGATTTTTCAAACCCCACAGGGTGGACACCCTAAATCTCTGTTCAGCTATCTTAAAAGGCACTTTAAAATTCTAAACTTGTCTAAGCAGAAGCTTTCCCAGGAAAATGCTTGTTGCTGGGATCACTGCTGAAGTGGCCATTCACTTATCCAGTGTGCCAAAACTGGTCTCACTCTGCCCCTGAGGGTTAAGGTGTAAGGCGGCTCAGTCCCTGCCTTTAGGCTGCTCAGTCACTAGGTTACTAGTTCCCGCCTGATCCTTGCTCTGGAATGCTAAGGGCGGAGCTTGCTAGGGCAGTTCTCTCACAATGGCTCCAGGTGGCCCACAGCCAAACTCTATTAGCTCTGTCAGGCTCAGCTCAGTATGGGGCCCTAGACAATGCCCAAAGTTCTCTGCACTCCTGCTGAAGCTCTCCCCAAGGCAGTTCAACTGAGTGCCAAGTCCCAAAACACCGAAACAGTTCACAGGTAAGGACTTTCCAGTTTGCAGTCTTGGTGCTGCTGTACTTACAGCTGCCAGCGGGATTAGACCCATCGAATACACACAACCACTTGCCAGTTTTCCACTGTTTTTGTCCTCCTCTTGGGTTCCAGAAGGCTCTCGCTGACTACCTGTTTCCTCAAAGGGATGATTATAGGCAGATCCCACCAGCCAGAGATGCCTGGAGTCTTATCTCCCCAGACTCACTGCGCCCAGTTGCAGAGAAGCTGTTACTCGGCCACCATCTTGCTCTCACTCCTGAATTAAATTTCTTCATAGACATTTGATCATTTAGATTTTCTATTTCTCCTTACTTCAGTTCTGGTGAGTTTAATTCTCAAGGAATTTTCCCTCTTTAAATCAGTTGATATTTTGGCATCCAATTTGTTTATGACATCCTCTTATTATTCTTTTAATATCTTTATGGTTTATAGTGATATTTCTTCTTTAACTCTTATTTTGGATAATTTCTATTTTTTTTCTCTTGAAAAGTTTTATTAATTTTTTCAAATATCCAACTTTTGACTTTTTAATTATTTTGCTTGTCCATTTCCTGTTTTATTTATTTCTGCTATTAAATTTTCTTATTTGCTTTCTTATACTTAATGTTGGTTTAAATTTGTTCTTTTTTCCTTACCTTTTAAGGTAGAAATTCAGGTCTTAGTTCTCTCTCTTTTCTTTTTCTTCTCTTTCTTTTTCTTCTACAGTGAACATTTAAAACTGTAAATGTTCCTCTAAGCTTGGCTTTATCTGCATTCCACAAATTTTGTTATGTTGTACTTCTTTTCATTCTTTAAGTAGAGATATTTCCTGATTTTTCTTTTAATTTCTTCTTTTCTTATGGTTTATGTAGAAGTACCTATTTCAGTTTCAAAATATTTTGAGATTTTCTGGATATCTTACTGTAATTGATACCTAATTTTGTTCTATTATAGTCAGAAAATTTTATTTTGACATGATTTTGAACCATAGATTTTTTTCATACTTGATTTATTTCCCAGTATGTTCATAGTATATGTTTTAGATGAAATTCAAATTAATGAATATTTGCATGTTTTGGGTGTAGTGCTTTATGTCAGTTATGTCAAATTGGTTAAAAATGGTGTTTAATCCTTTCAAATTCCTACTGATTTTTTGCGTCTATTTGTTGTGTCAATTGCTGACAGAGTAGTATTAAAATCTCCAACTAGAAGTGTGAAATTCTCTTTTTTTCTCTTTAATACTATCAATTTCTACTTTGTGAATTTTGAAACCTTGTTGTGAAAGCACACACATTCAGGATCGTTAGGTCTTCCTGATGAGTTGACTCTTTCAAAACGATGAAATGCCTTATCTTTGGTAATATTTGTTGTTTTATGATTCACTTTGTCTGATTTTAATATAACCACCAGCTTTGTTTATTGCTTGTACAGAATATCTTTTTCTAAAAATCTTTTCCTTTTGATCTATGTCTTCATCTTAATTTGTTACTTTTATTTATTTTTTAATTAATTAATTAATTAAGTAAGTAAGTAAGTAATTTTTTTGAGTAAGAGTCTCACTTTGTGACCCTTTGTAGAGCACCCTGGTGTCATAGCTCACAGCAACCTCAAACTCTTGGGCTTCAGCAATCTTCTTGCTTCATCCTCCCAAGTAGCTGGGACTATAGGTTTGTGCTAGTGTACCTGTTGAGTTTTTCTATTTTTAGTAGAGATGGGGTCTTGCTCTTGCTCAGGCTGGTCTGGAACTCCTCAAGCAATACACCAGCCTCAGCCTTCCAGAGTGCTAGGATTACAGGCATGAGCCACTGTACCTGGCCCCACATATATTACTTTTAAATAGCATATAGGTATTGCTTTTTAACTTAGTCTGACAATTTCTGAATTATAGTTGGTATGTTTAATCCATTTATATTTAATGTAATTACATGTATGGTTGGTTTTACTTTTATCATTTTGATATTTATTGTATCTATTATTTGTACCTTGCTTACTTTCCCCCCTTATATTCTTTTGGAGTGAATAAAATCTTTTTATTATTCTATTTTGACTTTCCTACTGACTTTGTAGCTATACTTTTTGTGTTTGCCTTACAGTTTGTTCTTTAGAAATTAAACTGTATTTTAAATGAGCACAGTCTATCTTCAAATACTTTCATACTATTTTGTGAACAATGTGAGAAACAGTATTATAATTATATTTTCTTCCCTTTTGTCCTTTATGCTACTGTTTTCACACATTTTCCTTGTATTAATCCTGTAAACCCCATAACATTTTACTATTATTTTTGCTTTTAACAGTAGATTTTTACAGAAGTTAAAAAATACAATATGTGTGTATGAGACGCATCTAGGTGTGGTTTTCTTTGTATTTAGCTAGTCGGGTTCACTCAGCTTCTTGGATCTGTGGGTTGATTCTGGAGAATACTTGGCTGTTATCTCAAAAAAAGGAAAAAGAAAAAATACATTTTCCCTGTGAACACTCTGTTTTCTTTCTTAGATTCAAGTTCATTTTGCCACTGGATTCAAAAAAATTCAGGAGAGGATCAAGTCTTTCCTTTCAGCAGATATTGGGATCTGAACACTGGTGAGATTCCAGAAAATTCTTTATGGTGTACTACCTGGCTGCCAGTCCCACCTTCCCAGACTATTCTCTTTGCTCTCCAGTTTTGCTCCCAGATTTCTGTACCTTGAGCTCTCTGTCTGTCCAGAGGTCCAGCCTGCATCTTTTATGGGACTGCTGCAGTGCACATGGTAGAGGCTGAGGGTGCCTTGGAGAGATTTCTCTCCAACCTCCTGCCCCATGCCAGCTTTAGCCTTGCACTTGGAGAAAGCCCAGCACCTCAGGTGCTCTGTCTCAGTCTCTTACTCACCCCCACCCCCCCCCAGCATATTACTCCTGTGCACTAGATAGGAACAGTAGGAGAGGGCTGTTGGGTGGTGTGGACACACTTGGGGCTCCTTGGGTCCTAATGTGTCACACCAACCCACTCACCACATATCTCATCCCCGGCAGATTCGTCTTTCTGTGCTCCTTCTCAGTGATGAAAGCATCATGGCTCTCCTCTTCTGAGGCAGGAACCATGACTTCTGAAAATTAGGTAATTTTGGTTTTTTTTTCTTTCTTTTTTTTTTTTTTTTGCATTCTCGGCTCTCTGATGGGTTTTAAAGAATTGTGATGTTTCAGTGTAACTAGTTCATTCCCCAGGTTAGAGTGGGAGCAACTGTCTGGGGTTTTTTGGCATCCCAGCTGGAAGTGGAGCTCTGTTCTTTCTATTGTAAGTTACTTTCTATCTTTAGTACTTAGACCCCTATCCATGCAGTCGGGGTGGGGGAGATGTGAGTGATTCCAACTCAGACTCCCTGTTCCCTTCCTGTGCAGAAGGCTTTCTGTTGGGTAAACTCATAATTTCTGGCTCCTTCTCTCACAGGAGTTGGCCCCCCATGGGGCTCTTCAGAACCTGTAAATGGATTTCTGCAGGGTCCACCCCATCAGTGTAGAGGGATGAGTACGTGTCGCTATTCAAGGCACAGCCGACTTTCCCCCCTCCAGCTACCTGATGTATCTTATGTTACACAAGTTTTTAGGTCAGTGACATCCAGGCCTTTAGAAGAGGGAGAGCCTCCAGGGAGGGAGTCGGGGTAGGAAACACCTGCCTATGAACATTTATTGGTGCCTACTTTGAGCCAGATTTTTTCATAGCTGATCTTGTGGTAACCCCTTGAGATCAATATTCTCATTGAGTACAAGGAAGCTGAGGCTCTGAGAGGAGATACAACCCACCAAGGGTAAGCTGGGATTTAAACTTACCCTTGACTCACTTCAAAATCTGGGTTTAAAAAACCTATTTTTGTTCTCTGCAAGGAGGCAGCCATAGCTGATGGTGGGAGCAGATGGGCCGCTGCTTTCCAGCCTAGCCTGGGCTGACCCTGCGGGTGTTGACATGGGGCAGAACACTAGTGTGGGCTCTGGCTTCTGAGACTCCCAATCAAATCATGCATTTGCTGGTAACCTTGACAGTTTGTTTAATTCTTTTCTGGTTATCAGTAGTTTTCTGAAAATCTGAGTTGCCCCGAATCCTTTGTGGGAAAGGATGTCCTGTGGGAAATCGAGAGACGATCCTCCACGGGCCTCTCTCCTGATACCTCGACTTACAGCAGAGAGGGGCAGTGGAGAGCAGCCCCCACGGGCTCCCCAGCCCCTGCCCATCCCAAGTTGTACAAGCCTCCTCTCCACGCCAGAGGCCACCATGCACTCAGTCTCTTCTCCCTGCCACAGTGGCTCACACAGAAAAAGCCAAAGTGTAATTAGTTAATAGCAGAGCTCCTCTGTTAATGGAAAGGGCATTTCAAACTTACGCAAACTGATACTGTGGGATTTGTCAGAAACCGTCAATAGGATGCAACAGGGAGGACTCACAGGTCGCTAGTCAAGTGGGGACAAAGCTTTTCTCATTTAAGCTTTGAGACTCAGAGTCGCTCTCTGGAGACTGGCCAGCTGGGACACAAGAGTAGTGGGGGAAGAAGCTGGGGAGCCTCAGTGGAGTATCTCCCCTCTACTTACAGCTATGTGTTGGGACTGCTGCGGACCCATCAGCTGTTAGCTCAGATTTCCCTCACCACAACCCAATGAAGCAGACACTAGTACCGTCCTCATTTTCTAGTTGAGGTAACTGAGACTCACAGAGCTAAGTATCTTGACTGAGGTCAAATAGCTATTCAGTGGTGAGCCTGGCATGAGAGCTGGAGACTGCCTGATTTCTAGGTCTAGCTGGTTAAACCCCTTCCTGCTACCTTTCCACTCAGCACTTAGGATACTCTCAAACCTGAGTTGCTAACAGGAGGTGCCATTGGGTCCTCCAAAGGCTGGGTATCACCATACCTCTTTCCTTCTCTTCCTGGGCTCACAGCCATACTACATTTTCTCGATTCCTTTGTGGCTGGATGTACCCATGTGGCTGAGTGCTGGCCAATGTCATCTGAACAGAAAGGTGTCCCTGCCACTCCCTGCCAAAATGTGATCCTCATGGCTCACTCCATGTCTGGAATGGAAATGATCCTAGGACAACCTTGAGAGCCATGTGTGAAGATGGTTGACCCATAACTTAGAGCCTGGGTCCCAGATTGAGATGTGGGTGCTAGGCTTCACCTTGGAGTAGCTCGGAGACCTTGAACAATTTAATTTTTCTGAGTATCACTATTTTTCTGAAAATTACAATGATATTTACATCATTCTGTATGATATTAATCCACTCAACAGATTTTATTAAGTACTCACTTCATGTTCGGGATTGTTCTAGATGCTGGAGAAAAGTGAGCCATAAGATCTCTGAATATTTAGAACTCACTTTCTGGTAGTTGGGGAGGAGGGCTGGACAGTAATTAACAAATAAGCATCCTATGTGGTGATCAGGAACATAGGGAAGTAAGAAAGCCAGTGAGGGAGAGCGAGAATACCAGGACATTTGAGCAAGTCCTGAGAGGGAGGGAGTGGACCCTACCAATGTCTGGGGTGAGGGCGCCCAAGGCAGAGGGACTGGCAAGGGCAAAGACCTGAGGCCACAGAGCACTGGGCAAGTTGGAGGAGCAACGAGCTGGCTGGCATGGCTGGCATGGCTGTAATGGTGAAGGCGGGGGGAGTGTGCAGATGCTGGGAAAAGCATCTGGCTCTCTATCTGCAGGGATGGAGAGGGAAAAACAAGTTCAAGGTAAAGGAAAAAATGCCCTGACCACACTGTAGAATTGGTTTGAAGATGGAGCCACCACTGCAGTTCTGAAAGTGTTAGGGCCCCTCCTTCCTGCGTGATGGCTTTGTAGTTGTCGGGGAAATTCTCATTGCTAAGAACAAATAAATAAACAAAAATCGAAGCAAATAAAACACAAATTCTCTTTATTGATAGCCACTGCCTAAAATTTCACTAAGAAACATCATTTTTTTAGTCCATGGCTTTCATTTTGGTATGATACAAATATTTCTGGCAAAGGACAATATTCTAAGCCACTAAGGTCATTACACCTTAAAGGGAATGATTGCAAATTTGACTGAGGTTATTGGAGGAGAAGGGAGTCAGAGATCTGGGTACCTGGAGAGGGGTGAAGTAAAGGTTGAGTGATGTCCAGAGAAAGGAGGACAAAGGTGGGGGGCTGGAAGCTTCAGCCTGTCCAGAGGTCATGTTTTGAAGCTGTTATGTGTTGGAGCTTTAGGCAGGTGTCAAAGGAACTTACATCTGCAGACCTCACTGATTCTAAAAAGGGACTGCTCATCACTTACAAGTTTGCATGAAAGAGTTCTCTATTACCTCAGGAAGGGATGACCCTTGCCCTCCCACCTGGTTACTGAGGACCAGGACAAGAGAGAAGCCCCACAGAGCACAGATAAATGTCAAGGGTCGTGTCCTCTCAGTTCCCCAAATGCCCATTTTCGACCTTCTAAGTTATGGACAACAGAAACAACTATTTCCAGATTAAAATGGATTTATTGAGTATTTAGGATCATTTGGAGTTGGGGAGAGGGGGAAGCAAGTTCAAGGTAAAGAAAAAATGCCCTGACCACACTGTAGAAGCAGTTTGAAGGTGAAGCCACCACTGTAGCTACTGAGAACTCAGGGCTGGAAACTTGTCTGGAGCCGAGCTGCTCCCAGGCCCTGGTGCTCCATGTCAGCAAGAGGGATTCCCTGGGCAGAGCCTGGTTCCTTACATTGTCATGTTCTCCTTTGTAGAACAAAATCTTATATGGGTGTGTCAAAATACAGAGCTGCGTGACAGACCTGCATTCTAACTGCAAGACAGGTTGAGAGTTTGAGTTATACATGTAACTATATTATGGAGTCTGGACAGATATCATGGGAATTTCCCCCAATATAGAAAAGATTGGCAAAGAAAGGGCCAGTTTTTCCTACAGGCTGTGTCTACAGAAAGAAGGCCTTATGAAGATTCAAAAGGCCTATTAGATTACCTTATCAGGACCCTGCAAAGATTGATGCCCACAGGGGTGGCCTCTGACCTGAAGTGATCCCCAGCATCAAATGGGGCTTGGAAGAGAGGTGGTGGGCGGGGCTCAGTTCCCAGGGAACTTGCCGAAGGCAAGCTGTGTCTGCTGGGTCTTTTGGACAGTACCACACCCTGCAAAGAGAACAAGGCCTTCATGGGAAATAATGGAGAATGCAAACAACAACAACAAAAAACTCATCTGAGTTTGGTTTGTGTGGGGATTTAATTGCTGAGTTATTCTGATGCTTGCTTATACTCACAGCTTAGAAAAGTGAAGAATTCTTTCTGAAAAAGTTCTGGGAAACAGAAGCTCTTAAGTGCTGAGAGGAATCAAGGAATGTTTTCTATTTATCTTGAGCTGGACACCAAACAGATGTTCCTCTTTCTCTGCTCACTTAGAAGCCTCTTCCTGTACTGGGTGAATAAACTTCAGGTTTGAAGGAGATGATGTCCATTTTCATCTTCTGATCTGGCTTGATACCATTCAGAAATTATGAATAAATTTTAATACATTGGAACCTTTATCTTTTTTTTTTTTTTTGAAGACAGAGTCTCACTCATTGTCCTGGGTAGAGTACCATGGTGTCATAGCTCACAGTGACCTCAAACTCCTGGGCTCAAGAGGTCCTCTTATCTCAGTCTTCCTAGTAGCTGGGACGATAGGAGCCTGCCAGAACTCCCAGCTAGTTTTCTATTTTTAGTAGAGATGGAGTCTCACTTTCGCTCAGGTTGGTCATAAATCCCTGAGCTCAAGTGATCCACCCTCCTTGCTACCCAGAGTGCTAGGATTACAGGTGTGAGCCACCGCGCCCCATCTGGAACCCTTATCTTAAACCATGGTGCACGAGTCAGAACTCCACCTATGATGCCTCAGTAATGAAGTCCCCAGGCGACTCAGACACAGATGGACTGTGATGTTCTCCAAATCACTTTCTCATGAAGGGCAAGGTTCTTTCAGCAGGGTGGGGCCTGGTGAAAAAGGAGAACTTCGTTTCCTGCTTCAAAACAAGCCTCCAGTCTCAGGCAGGCCCCTGCTGTATCTCCAGGGTTCTTCACTCCGCCATGCCCTGCCCTCTCCCTGAGGGCAGGGTGCCTGTTACCTGACGTGGTCTGTACAGCATGTTCCTGTCCTGGTTCTTCTCACTTCCACAGATAGGGGAAGTGAGGGGTCTCCTTCTCCATGACGCTTTCTCTTCAGTACATGCATCTTGTTGGCAGCTCATGCCCTTTTTATGAGGTGGGGTGCAGAACAGAGTGGCTTTGGAGGTCCTGAAGGGCATTTAGGGTCTGACTTCGGTTTGTAGCACCCTTGAAAAGCCTAATTTCTTGAAGATACCACTTCGACTTTCTTGGCCCCTATGCCTGCCTTGTTTTTAACTTCCCTGCTAAGTTTCTGCTCTCTATCAACATATAACCCCCTTTTTCTACTTCAGTAACCTCAGTGGTAGCTCTCACCATGTTAAACAACGGTCTGATTTGGCATGGAAAAAGGCAATCAATTGTTTCCTTTAAATCTTAATGTTTTAGGCCCTGGGAACATTTGAAGTAACTATTTAATGAGAAGACTTCTGGTGAAGCATAGGTAAGATCTTAAAGGCTCTAATTGCTCCCCAGAGAAAGCTGTCAGGGTTAAGTAACCTCATTCAATTTGTGTACACAGAGCAGGAAGAGAAAAACAAGGCAGAAGTGAGGCGCAGAGGCCATGGGGCAGATGTCATGGAGATTTCTCGGACCTGGAAATATTTCTGGAGTGTTGTGTTGTGCTGTCTCCAGTGGGTACCTGCTAGCTGACCGCTCTGCCCCCAGATGATCAAACAAATGACTTACTTTTTCCTGGGGCTAGTTGCCTTCTAATTTGGAACCCAAATTATAGTTTTTTCTTCTCTTTCATTTAAATACAAAACAAAACAAAAGAAAACCCCAAATTCCATTTTCCCTTATAACTCCCACTTGAACTTTTGATTTGTGCATCTTTCCTTGGCTTATTCACTGCACAAGTATTCACCAGCTGCCGCCCGGGTTCCAGGCACTGTCCTAGGCATTTGAGATGTGCCCTGTAATTTATTCATTGTTGGCTTAGTAGCAGTAAGATGAAATTGTGCACGAAGGAAGAGAACAGAGGCTGGCGGGGGGTATCTCCTAAGCCAGTATCCCCGCCTTCAAGTTTGGGCTATGCATGGTACAACAAGGGAGTTCTGCCATCTAATAATAGTGTTCACTGTGCATACAAGTGACATGGAGGGCAAGGCACTTTGGAAATTGGGCTACAAATGACTTCTTATTTAATTTAAACAAAAAGTCCTTTGTATGGGCTGTTCTCCCTCCACCCCCACCTCTCCCAGACTCTGGAGCCCCCTGAGGCCGAAGTGGGTTTGGGAGCTGTCCCCTTAGAATTAAGTAAGAAAAGTGGAGGTAAGAGCAGGGCATGCTGTAGCCTGGGCAACTCAGCCTTCTATTGATGTGGCTGAGACCTAAATTGGGAAGTATTTGGCTGATGGTGAGGGCAGATAAACGTTACGGATTTGATGTAATTCCAGACCTCAGCCTTGAAACTAAGCTTGACCCTTCCCTTTGACCACTTTTATGCAATACTGCTGGACATGTAGTAACAAGGAAGGAAACAGAGGAAGGCTATCGGTGCAGCCACATGTCAGGTCTGGGAGAGAATGAGAGCAGGAGCAAGGCAGGAGGTATGCATCGAGTTGGGCATTAAAACAAGAAAATCCTACAAGTTAGAGCTAGTGAGGGGCTGATACTCTATGATAGGATCCGTGGAGCTGGTAATGTCATCTGGCTGTTTAGAAATCCAATGTAACCATTTAGCCTGAAATTCAATTTCTGATAATTGCAAATTACAGTCATGTGGCCTCATAAGCCTAAGTGTTGGGGAAGACAGAGGAGTTACCACTGTACCTCCATGTGGGGAAACCAAGGCATGAGAAGTTTATAAGACTTGCTCAGGGTTGTACAACTTGAGGTCAAATGTTGCATTAAGTATAGAGTTTCACAATGATGACACCCTGAGTTTGTTGTGTATTTGCATTTATTGTCTCATTGGACCAGTCTGACTGCCCTGCAGGAGGCAGAATAGGTGAGAAAACTGAGAAAGACTGACAACGAACCAGAACTCGTGTTTTCTGAGCTCTTGCCATGTGGTTTGTGATTTATATATGGTGTCTCAGAAAATGCAATCTTTTAAAGGTTGATATCCTTTGCCCCTATATTGGAGATGGAGAGGCTGAGTTGTGGGGAGGTAGGAGATATGCTAAGCTATCAGCTAGTGAATGGTAGGTAGACTTGAGGTCCAGACCCAGGTGTATCACCCCAAAGCCCACAGTGCTCCACAGAGCAGATGAACCAGGGCCCTCCAGCCAGCAAGGGCAGAGTTCACATCAGAACTCTATTTCTCCACTCTTAACGTTCCCATTGGACTAAGTTGCTTGCACAACAGCAGCTTCAGAGTCAATAGCAGAAGTGTGGATGTGAGAGGTCTGTGTTTGGATCCAGGCTCTTCTGTGCACCAGCAGATCTGGGGTAATTATGTTGCATCTCACACTGGTGTTCAGTTGCTAGGTCTATAAAATAAGAATGAAAACTCCCCTGGAAGGGGTAGCGAGAGCTGGTGTGAATCGTTTAACACAGCTTTCCAGGTGTGGTGAGTGCTCAGTACTCGTGGCAACTGTCAGGCAGGGCAACCGGGTGCCTGTTACCTGACGTGGTCTGTACAGCATGTTCCTGTCCTGGTTCTTCTCACTTCCACAGATAGGGGCAGCCTCCTTGCTGCCTTCCTCTGTGTGAGCCCCTCCCTGGTGTCTTCTTCTAAGGACCACAGTCAGACTGGATTAGAGCCCCAGTCTAAAGGCACTATTTTAACTTACTTGCTTCTTTAAAGGCCTTATCTTTGAAGACAGCCATTGATAGATTCCAAGGTTCTATTGAGACTTCAACATACGGATTTTAGAGGGAATACAATTCAGTTCCTAAAACCTGGTTTCTACCTGTTAGATGCAGGCAGCATTCCCTACTCCAAGTTGGGATGGCAACCAAAAGTATCTACAGATATTGTCAAATGTCCAAAACACATGAAAAAAGCTCATCATCCTTAATCATCAGAGAAATGCAAATCAAAACTACTTTGAGATATCACCTAACACCAGTAAGAGTAGCCCACATAACAAAATCCCAAAACCAGAAATGTTGGTGTGGATGTGGAGGAAAGGGCACACTTCTACACTGCTGGTGGGAATGCCCACTAATA
>CAUYPK010056563.1:0-12500 GCA_963574355.1 Loris lydekkerianus | reverse complement strand
ATATCCATCCCTGGGGGACAAAGGCACCCCTAGTTGGGGTATTCTTCTCTATAGTTTTGATTTTTTTTTGCCCATGAGAAAATGTAGAGGATACAAAAAAAAAAAAAAAAAAAAAATGTATTCCCACTATAATAAAGGAAAACTTTGGGTTAAAAATTGTGGTACTCAAGACTCATTTGACTTCTGCAATTACAAGAGGTGCTCAAACTCGACTTATATCCATTTTTATTATCAGTATATATTTTTGATACTGTTTTTTCTTTTCTTGAAATGTGTATACATTTTTTGACACCCTCTATTATATGTATGTATGTATGTATGTATGTATTTATTTTGAGATAGAGTCTCGCTTTGTTGCCCTCAGTAGAGTGCTGTAGCATCACAGCTCACAGTAACCACAAACTCTTGGGCTCAAGTGATCCTCTTGCCTCAGCCTCCCGAGTAGCTGGGACTATAGGCGCCCGCCACAACATCCGGCTATTTTTAGAGACGAGGTCTCGCTGTGGTTCAGGCTGGTCTTGAATCTGTGAGCTCAGGCAATCCACCCACCTCACTCTCCCAGAGTGCTGGATTACAAGCCTGAGCCACCTTGCCCAGCCACCCTCTATATTTTTAATAGCAAAGTAATGTAACAAGAAATTATTAATAAGATCAAAATACTAATAGAAACTACTACTTAAGTAATATTCACTAGGCACCAAGCCCTTTTGTAAACAGATGCTGTGTGGTCACTAATTTAATCCTCACAGGGATTCTGCAAGACAGTGTATTAGTTTCCCAGGGCACCCTAATAGCGTGCCACAACCTCCGTGGCAAAAACACCAGAAATATCTGTCACTTCTGGAGGCCAGAAGTCTGAAATCCAGGTGTCTGCAGGGTGAGTCCCTCCTGGGGTTCTCTGAGGGAGACACGGACGCAGGCCTGTCTTCTCGTTGTGGCTACTCCGTGATGGCAACAGCACCCAAATGTCCACCTCTGGCTTTACGTGGCTGTCTTCCCTCTGGGTGTGACGCCGTGTCCTTGTTCCTTTTTCTCATAAGGACTCCGGTCATTGGACCAGTCACCCAAATCATCTGTGACCTCACTTTGCATCTGCAGAGACCCTATTTCCAAATACGTTTACATCCTGGGGTACGCTTGAATTTGGGAGTGATGCTGTTCACCCCACTGTAAGCAGGCGGTACTCCTGTTCTCATCTTGCAGGTGAGGAAACTGAGGCACAGACTCATTAAGTGACTATGTGAATCCCACAGATAACCAGTAGCAGAAACAGGAATTAACCAGGTTCATCCAGTTCCACAGTTGGAGCTCCTAACCCTCCTCACCGTCCCACCTGTGGTCCTCGCCCAACCACATCAGTGTCACCTGGGAACTTGTCAGATACACACCAGTCTCAGGCCCCACCGCAGACTTCCTGAGTCAGAAACTCTGGGTGCGGGGCCCAGCCATCTTGTTTTTAGAAGCCCTGTAGGGGATTTGGAGGCAGCTGGAGTTTGAGAATTCCTGATCGAACGTGCAATGTGAGGGAGGGTAAAAGCCTTTCAAGATTTCATTTGAATCAATTATGAAATACTTCTGGAGTGCACTTGGTTTACGAAGCACTTTACCCCCACAGCAGTGGGTCAGGAGAATTCTGTTTGCTTTTCTAAAGGAGCCTCTTGCCTCCTATTTTACTAGTGCACAAAAGTGTTTGAAACATGACAATGTTAATATCTTCACCTGTATGAAGATAGAAAGTGGCATGTCAAAGGTAAATTGAGAAAAGCCTTTTCATTTTTCCAAGTCACCCTGACACAGACATACAGTGTGACTGTTCCAATACGTTCATGTCATCCCAGGAGCCTTCCCTGCTGGAAATTTAACACACTGTGCGCAGAATAAAGTCCAGTAACTTTTGGTCCAGTGGTACTCTGTTAATCGGTGTTTATTTCCTGTTATTTTACCTCAAATCTAGCATACCTGTCACCATTGTAAAAGCAGAGTTATTTACCACTCTGATTAGCAAACTTTCCATGTCCTCTATTTCCAAGGGCTTTCCCATTCATTTACTATTGTAGACTCTGCTTCTTTTACTGATTTTGTTTTCTGTTTATTTGTTTGTTTTTCAGAGAGTCTCAGTCTGTCACCCTTGGTTGAGTGTCGTGGTGTCATAGCTCACGGCAACCTCACACTCTTGGGCTCAGGTGATCCTCTTGCCTCAGCCTCCCAAGTAGCTGGGACTATAGGTACCTGCCACAAGACTTGCCTAGATTTTTCTATTTTTGGTAGAGCTGGGGTCTCTCTCTTTCTCAGGCTGGTCTTGAACCCCTGAGTTCAGGCAATCCACCTGCCTTAGCCTCCCACAGTGTTAGGATTATAGGCAAGAGCTACTGCACCCTGCTATTTTTATATGTATATCTTTTTCTTTTTCTTTCTGTCTTTCTTTTATTGTTGGGGATTCATTGGGGGTATTAAATACAACAACCAAGTTACATTGATTGCATTTGTTAGGTAAAGTCCCTCTTATAATTGTGTCCCACCCCCAAAAGGAGTGTCACACATAGTGACTCGCCAGCCCCCGCCCTCCTTCCCTCTCTCTCCTTCCCTCTCTCTCCTTCCCTCTCTCTGCACTAGCCCCCCCCCCACCACTGCTTACTAGGTAATCAATTGTCCTCGTATGAGAACTGAGTACATTGGATTCTTGCTTCTCTATTCTTGTGATGCTTTACTAAGAATAATGTTTTCACTTCCATCCAAGTTAATACAAAGAATGTAAAGTCTCCATCTTTTTAATGGCTGAATAGTATTCTGTTGTATACATTTACCACAGTTTGTTAATCCATTCCTGGGTTTATGGACATTTAGGCAGTTTCCACATTTTGACGATTGTATATTGAGCTGCAATAAATAGTCTAGTGCAAGTGCCCTTGTGGTAAAAGGATTTTTTTCCTTCTGGATAGATGCCCAGTAATGGAATTACAGGACCAAATGGGAGGTCTTGAGTTCTTTGAGCATTCTTTATACTTCCTTCCAAAGAGGCTGTATTAGTTTGCAGTCCCATCAGCAATATAAAAGTGTTCCCTTCTCTCCACATCCACACCAGCATCTGCAATTTTGAGGTTTTGTGATGTGGGCTTTTCCCCCTTGGGGTTAGATGATATCTCAGGGTGGTTTTGATTTGCATTTCTCTAATAATTAGGGACAATGAGCATTTTTTCATATGTTTGTTAGCCACTATTTTTTTTTTTTTTTTTTTTAATTACAGGTTACATAAAATAGCAGCAGCAGGAGGGAGGTTATTACCTTCCAGAATAAGTGGTGGATAAATCAGCCTCTGCAAGCCCATCTCCAAAATGCACATCTGCACTCAAAAGATCCCCTTCTTGTATCTGAATGTTGTTCTGTTTCTGTTAGGTGGTTTGGTGTCGGCCTAGGGAAACAGAGGGAAGTTAGAGACATCGATATTCTTCCTGAGAAGCCAGTGAGGCCACTGACAGCTCTTACTTTTCAGTTTCCAAAGGGAGAAGAAAGGAGAACTCGGGGTGGACATTCACTGATTAACATCAAAGCTCCCTCTGTCTCTCATCAGACATTTCACCCAACAAGCCAGAGTGTCCCAGGCCCAGAAAGCATCTTACACTTGCTGTTTGTTGTTTTAAGTTGTTGTTATCCCTCACCACCCCCCTCCCTTCTCACTGTCAAAGCCATGGACTCTCGTGTTCCAGACCTTTCAATAGGACTGAACAGTGAAAGCTTCCTCATTCCCAAGCCCCTCTCCAAAAGAAGCCATCGTTAAAGGTTTATTATGGATTCTTGGAGAAACTTTATATGCATTTACCATCAGATAAAGATGTGAACGTCCTTTGAAAAGATGCATTCAACTGAGACCATTGCATAAATTTTATTGCCTTGCCCTTTTTTATGTACCAGTGTCTTGGAGATTATTTGGTGCCAGCACATGTACCTCTACCTCCCACCATGCCATGACTGCCTAATATCCCAGCACACGGTGATCCCGTAATTTATTTATTCATTCCTATTATAGACACTTAAGTTAGGTCGGCGTCTTGCTATCACACATGACTTGGTAATGAATGTTCCTCTATGTGCATTTTTTAAAATCGACCTAGGATATGAGAAGGGAGGTTCTTTAGTAGCAGGTGTGCTGAAACAAAGGCTGTGTGTGTCTTTGACATAACCGATTTCATAAGAATTACCAAATCCGCCTCTAAATGGTTAT
Source organism: Loris lydekkerianus (assembly GCA_963574355.1). Taxonomy (NCBI): domain Eukaryota; kingdom Metazoa; phylum Chordata; class Mammalia; order Primates; family Lorisidae; genus Loris; species Loris lydekkerianus. The sequence continues at coordinate 8,281 of CAUYPK010056563.1, read as the reverse complement.
ACCGGGTTCCTCTTCCCCATTCACACGAGGGAATGCCTGTATTATTCCAGAAATTATGTGGAGCACTGGCAGCAGCTGTGACAGAGAGGACTGGAATGCCATTGACAGGTGCAGCCAGTCAGCAGTCAGCTAACCCATGTTTTAAAATTTATGTTGCTATTGTATTAGAAGGTTCTTCTGAAGCGACCACTTCATAACACCATGTCGTCCAATCCCCAGGCCGGGCAATATATATATTTTTTTCTCGTTTCAATACATCACATTGATTTTCTGTATGACTTTATCTGCTTAATACAAAGTGGGATTGAACAGTGATTTGTCTGGATTTGACCATTCCTTATCAAACATTTATGATTTAGCTTTTGCCACGGCATCTTCTTCTTGTAAGGTGTTTCTTATAGTTATCTTTTTCTGTGAAGGTAGGATTGTGTTGACAGCCCTGTCATAAATCTCTCTTGAAAGAGATGTGTTGTGGAGGAGTGAGGAATAGGTGGGGGCTCCGTGTGGGGGATGTTTGGGGGGAAAGCTTCAAAGAAGGGTAGCCTGAGTTGTCTCTGGACTGAAGTTGTCTTTTAATAATAGCAGTTGATGTTGTGGCTTTCAGGTCTGCAATGCATATATTAGGATCGAGTGCTTCATAGGGAGGTGTCACAAAGTGCTTCTCTGAGCACACATTGTCTAGTAGGGTGATTTTTAGCTGGTGTGCCATGAAAAGTTTTAAAGATTGTTAAATTATTTTTCTAAAGAAGCTCAAAGCACAGTTAAATATATATATATATCTTTAACTCTGTTTCTTAACATAATTTAAGTGTGCCAATTTAACTATAGGTTCAAGTATGCCATGAAATAAAGGTAGAAAAACACTGGTCTAATAAATGAGGTTGGCATAGCCAAGGCCAGGTTTTAGGCGCAGCGCCTCCTGTCTGTGCTTAGAGTAATGTTGCCATTAGGGTCAGGTCAAGATTGCCAAGATCCAGGATTTTTTTTTTTTTTTTTTTCGGAGTCTTTGTCACTCTTGGTAGAGTGCCGAGGCGTCCTAGTTCACAGCAACCTCAAACTCTTGGGCTCAAGAGATCCTCTTGCCTCAGCCTCCCGGGGGTGGGGGGCAGGGGTGACCAACACCATGCCCAGCTAGTTTTTCTATTTTAGTAGAGATAGGGTCTCACTCTTGCTCAGGCTGGTCTCAAACTCCTAAGCTCAAGCATTCCACCTGCCGTGGCCTCCCAGAGTGCTGGGATTACAGATGTGAGCCAGTGCACCTGGCTCAGGATCCAGGATTTAAACTGTGTGTAAGAGATGGGGACGGAAGAGAAAATAAAAGAACTTCTATATTTTTCTCTGTTCCATTTGTCCTATCTCTCTCCCCGAGGCTGTTTTCTAGCCTCAGTTGGCAAAAACAATATTCAGTAATTTTACTCAGTTCTAGAAAAGTTTACAGAGCACCTTTCAGGTCCTTGTTGGATACCACTGTCATGGCCGTGGGGCAGATTCTTCAGATGCAAGGCTGAGTGAGACAACCTGCAAAATAGAGGGAGTAGCCAGACTGCCATGCACTTGGATAAATACATTTTTTAATACCTAAAACAACACCCCTTGTCATCAGTTTCCATGCAGGAATAGCTGGGGGGGGGGGGGGCAGTGTCTAAGAGAGCAATTACAGTGAATAGTCCAAGCTGATGGTGACAGAGATGGAGAAAAGAGGTTGGATTCGGGGCACGTGACCCCACTAAGCACATTTGAACGTAATTGTCAGTTGGTCTTGTCTCTGTCCCACTGGACCACAAGCCCCTAACGTGGCAATTCTCAGCCTGTGGGTCGCAACCCACAGGAACTGTATTAAAGAGCCGCGGCATTAAGGAAGGTTGAGAACCACTGCCCTGTAGGTTTGTGTGCGCAGCATGATAACCAGTTGGGTACCCCGTGGGCACCCACTGTCTGTTTGCTGAATGACTGCTGTGGAAGGGCCACCCACGGAGGAAGTGACAGGTTGGATATAAAGCAGCCCGGGCTCCTGCCTGCAGGTGCTCTGAGCTGCCTCCTGGGTCCGGCAGGCTCCTTCCCAGGACTGGTGCCTCTAGTCCTGTCCTCTCCCACCAGCAGGGATTCCAAGCCTGTAAATAATGTTTGCCTTTAAAATCCGAGCATAATGAAGAGCAGGCAGTGTCAAAACTCTGTGCACAAATATTTTATTATTTTCCCTTTTACAAATGAGCGCACTCTATCAATATCGGTGTATCTGGGAAGAGCAAGGATGCCGGGAGCCCAGCGGAACAAGAACTCAGTGTGGCGATCCATTACGTTCCCCCTGAATTAGGCTCACTGAGCCACTATTATGGAAGTGGGATTTTTCTTAATTATTAACAGTTAAAAATAGGAAATTAGATTTCAAGAGGAGGAAGAAAAAAGTTGGAGCCAACAAGAGTCCAATTCTAAATGTGTGCGTGTGCGTAAAATGGAATTTGCCAAACATGAATAGGCACTTACAATGTGACTAGAATTGGCTCTGTCATGTGTCAGCCTAATAGCCTAAACCCTGGTTCAATACAATGAACTTGGGAAGGTTTGCTTAATGAAAGAACTGACGTCTTCTGTGCAGAGGCTGCATTCATCAGCCTGCATCCTGTTCATTACGCTACAAAGGGCTGCCAATGGGAATTGATAGAATCATCTATTAGGTAAACGCGATGGGGACAAAAGATAGCGGAGGCCAGGGTTTTGTGGAATTTTCTGCAGTGGTCTGGGTTACCAGAGTAGTGAGTTCTGGTTGTAGGCAGTGTGTTTCCAAGTTGGCACGAGGGCTTCTGAAGCCATAGACTGAATTCTGGCCCTTTCCCACATCATGCTGATCCGTTCATCCTGTGTGATCCTGGAGAAGACAGTTTTCACCCAGTGTGGAGTCAGGGGGAGGTCCCCAAATGCTGAGGTTTCCCTTCTGCATCCGGGTAGGTGGAAGGCTGTGCTTTTCCTGCTATGTGACTTAGTTTGGTTAATAGAACCCGGATGGAATTGGCACATGCCTCTTTGAGGCAGAAACTTTAAGAGCCTAGCTTCTTCTATTCCAATATCCTTTCCCTCCACTGTGCTGCCCAGCAGTATTCCAGATTCCAGATGCCCTCTCAGGATGGGTCTTAGAGAAAGGACAAAATTAAGAGCCTCCAAGTGACTCAAGGTGGACATGGAGAAATACGTTGTTCATCTGTGCTGTGGAATTAAGACGCTGGGATTTGGGGGTTGCTTGTTACGGTGTCCTAACCTGGCCCAGGCTGCCTGTTGAGACCCAGCGTGAATGCCAAGAGGAATCCAGTTTGAGCATCAGAACAGTCAAAGCCCAGAAGGGTGGGTCGCACCATAACACCATTTTAACAAGGTTGTAATATTTCAATTTGCCTGATTTAAAAAAATAAATAAATAAATCATTCTTACGATCTATCTGTATCAGTCAATTTTATTTAGCCTCTAGAGCCATTCGACTGGGTCGCCCATTTGAGACGTGAAGCAGGTTCCTTCAGCTGCGAGTGGGGCCTCCAGTCATTGGAAAATGCAGACCAAACAAGATCTGGTGATTGGCAAGGTCATCGCGGGAAGGGCCGCTGTGGAGTAAAGAGTGGGTCCATTAATTCCCTGGGGATTTACATCAGTTCTGTCTGCCTCGTCCCTAATGGGGCTGTTTGGTTGTGGTTTTTCCTGGAGAGATTAGTGATTGAAAGGAGGAGATTTAGGAAGGAGAGATAAAAGTTTGCATTTAATTCTCGTGACATGCAGCCTTCTAGGAAGGTTTTGTAAGGAGACTCCATAGTAAATCCAGACCAGCCCGTGGGCAGCTTCCCCTCAGACAGTGCGAATGTCCAGGTGACTTTTCCAGAGTAAAGGGGCTCTGAGGGAGTGGTGGGAAAGTTAGACTGCCCTCCCCTTATCTGTCATCCTAAAACTCAATTGCCAACTGAATTACAACTCTCTTATGTAATTATCCGGGTGTGGGTTAGTTTGAACACAGGATCTTTGTTTCTTAAATTTATTCATTTCTAAAAGAGAGTTTTCCTTTCCCCACCTCCCACCAGTCCTCAACATCTTTAATCCCACAAGCAGGATGTTGTGGTAGGTACTGTGTTGTTTAACAAATGTAAAACATGGGCTCTCCCATCCTAAGGTGATTGCCAAACGAGTGTCAAACAAGAGGATATGTTCCATTGCTTAGGACAGTGGGCAGCAAACAATCTGTGACTTAGGGAAATTGGGAGAAGGCTGGGTCTTGCTTGCCCAGCAGATCTGGGTTCAAAAGCTGCTTTTGCCATTTTTTTCACCATGTGGCCTTGACCCTATGACATGCCATTCTCAGCCTCAGTATCTTGTCCATAAATGAGGCTAAGAGTGGCATCTTAGCAGTGTCCTCCATGAATGATTTTGAGAAGTAAGTGACCTGATGGCAGCAGCACCCCTAGCCCAGCCCAGCCCCTGCCACCAAGGAAAATGTCAATAAATGTCCTTTCCTAGTGATAGCTGTATTCTAATGAGCTCTAGCCAGGCCCACTGGGGTTCAGGAGGAGAGTTATGGTTGGAAATCACGCTGTTCTCCTGGTGTGGATTGTAGTGTTGTCACCAGATCTAAGCAGTCCAGGGTCTGGCAGCCCCAGGTTTGGATTTCATATGCCTGCTGTCCTGGGTGAATCGTGTCCGCTCAAATCCATGTCTACCCAGAACCTCAGAGTACGACCTCATTTGGAAATAAGGTTTTTATGTGGTGGAACTAACCAGGGATTGGTCATAAGGCATCAGGCTGGGCTCTGATTCCAGTGAGAGGGTCCTTAGGAGATACAGAGGTGCAAAGACAGGGGCAGACGCTGCAGCGATGAGTCTGTAAGCCGAGGAACACCAAGGGTGCTGACACCCGCCAGAAGCCGGGACACAGGCCTGGGATGGTGCCTGGATGGTGTCTCCCGCAGGGTCCCCAGGAGAGACCGACCCTGCAGACACCCAGGGCTCAGACTTCTGGACTCCTGAACTGTGAAAGAATTAACTTCTGTTGTGTTAAGCTGCACTGTTTGCAGCTCCAGGAAACTATTGCCGATACTCTGGATGGTTTATTTACTAGAGTGACCCTCTGAGTGGGAGGCAGGAGCGTGCTCTCACGGCTGGGATAACCTGGTTAGTTCCAGCTGTTCTAGAGCCCTGGTCTCTTTGTAGACATTTTCTATCTCGTTCCGAGGTGGATGGATACCTGAACGGGGAAGCATATGTAAAGCTCTTGGCACCACGCCTGGCTCCGACTACGTGACCAATAAATATCTGCCCTTATTGTTGCTGTTACTTAGAATGTAAATATATTTAAGAATGCACCGTCAATATGCAATTACCCTTGCTAATAAAAAGGAATGAAGGTATGGATTCCAAAACAGAAAATAAATTGTAAATTCAATTGCTTTCCGTTTCAGAAGTGGTGTGACAGACACACAGGCACTCAGCTTGGGGAGGTGAGGCGCCGCTCCCTCCTTTACCTTCCTATCCCAGCCCGTGAGGATTTGTCCTTCAGCTGAGCAGCAGGAGAAACGTGATCCTCTGACCTCCTGAGAAGACCATCCAGGGGGTGGTTGCGAGTTCAGCATCATTTAGAGCGACAGGATCCCTATTAGAAACCATTCTTTCATTCCATTCCACAACTCCCCCATTTCGTAAAAGTTTAGAATACCAGAAGGACAGCAAATACGTTTAACTGATTTTATTCAAATGTCAGATTTAACCAAATCCATAACCAGAAGACAAGCCAGAAAGAAATTTTCAGGCAGCTTTGGAATTTTGTTTTTTCTCCCCACCCCCCTTCCCCCACCCGTGTTCAACTGTAGAGTAAAACCTTCCCAAATGCATGTAAACACAAGTAGGGGCATTCGTCATAAAAACACAACTCTCGAGGCTGAAATGCCCCTCAACGCAGTGCTCTGTAGCCACAGGTGATGATCAGAAAATGGATATATTGAAGAGACCACAAAATATATAGTTGTAGTTTGGTGATTTCAACTCAGAGTGGAAGGCTCGCGCCTCTCATCCAGTGCTCACACACATGCTCGCTCAGGTGTGCGCAGGTAGATAATGACAGGCAGGCCGGTCACTAGCCCCAGAGCGAGCAGCCTACTATGGCAAGAGAAAGCATCACGTCTCCAAACTCTGCCTAAATTGCCTGTAATGGTTTCATTGCAACCCACATAACCACATTTTATCACTTGCCCAAAGAATAGCCGATAAGATACTCAAATAAAAATGATCAGATGAAAATTTAAATACAGGAATGACCAAAGAGATCCCCAGAAGACCAAATCACTGGCCCAGAGCCCCCCATTTCAGGGCCCAGCATTTTTACTGATTACGGCCTGACAGCTCTTGAGTTTCCAATGATAACAGCCATCTGACTTGATGGGAGTTCAATGGATTTTCACTAAAATAGAATCATCGCCTTGGTGATGGATAGAAAAAGTAAAGCAATACATCCTGATAAATGCTCTGCCTGCCTCCTTCCCTCTCGCCGGCGGTGACCTTCGCAATCCATAAGAGAGCCAGGCAGAGCCCCGGCCACCGGCGCAGCATGTCGGGACTTGGAAATTCAAGTGGCTTTGAAACCCATCAGTGGGGTGAAGGGGGAATGGCCTGAGAAAGCAATGGATCATGCTTAGAGGGCTTGGAGGGAAATAGGGCACGCTGAAGGTCAATGTGCCGACGTGTCCGGAAGGGACAGCTCCAGCCCTCATTCTCATTCCGGGAAGGCCGTGGCCCTGTGAGGTGAGATCAGTACAAGAGTACAATAAAACGAGGAATTTTCAGAGCATACAATTTCTTCTCTGAAATGAAAGTCCCTGAAAAATGGTGTAGAATAAGCTCACACCTAGTTATACGCCCTCATAACTCAACTGGGATGAACTGGGTCTTTTCCTCAAAAGTAGCAGTGAACCGACTGTGCAAGAAATCCCTTAGCCTCTACAAGAGGACGTTTGTTTTCCAGCCCTGTTTGCTTAGCCAGCTATGACTGAACCCTGTTAATCATCAGTAACAACACCAACACCATAACACAACACCCGGCTAATACACGGGATCTCACGAAGCTCACGGACCGGTGGCATCCTGAAATCCCCATCCACTCCATTGGAAAGAGAAACTTCTGAGCGGCTGAAGGGCAGAGAAGTTAGACGTTGGCAGGCACCCATTAGTGCTGGTTACAACTTGCGATGAGAAAATATTAAAATAAAAATTAGATCATAAATTTGGAGTCCCGGTTACCAAGCCTAAAGTGCAAATTGCCCAACAAGTCAAGAGACTCATTAGCATTTTATGTAAATCAGTTATTACTGTTCTCCACTTCCTTAATTATCCATGTTATTTCAATACAGCCCTTTCTTTGATGTCCCAATTCTATATTTAAATAGTGCAAGATTTCTATCGTATCCTCCCGCAGAGGTTTGTGCCATGCAAAAAACATGCCAAGAGCAGCTATTTTAGAGGCTACAGGGAGATGTTTAATTGGTTCATCCCAGCTGAGTTATGAGGGCGTATAACTAAACACATAAACCCAGAAACGTGGGAAGGACTGGCTTGGAGAAGTTTACGAAAACCTGCAAGAGGCCGCTTGAAATTTTGCCCCCAAGACTTTGGGGGTTCTCGGTGGGAGCTGATTCAAAGGGAAATTGTGCAAACTTCATTGAAGTTTGCTAAATGCGTGATTTATAATTGAAATATTTGGAAATAAAATCCAATGGCCCTCTTCTCTTTGGCCTTGAGAATTCTTCTCTTGGTCAGATGCAGAGAACACACGTGGCAGAGAGAGGGAGGAAGGTGGAGGGAGGGGAGCCATCCCAGCTAGCTGCTTTGCAACTGGCTCATCTTTTCTGAAAGAGTTACCAGCTCTGATGTAAGGAACAAGTTCATGGATTTTTTTATTCTCCAGTGATCTGAAATGGCAGAAAATCGCAACAAGTTACAGATATAAGTGGCTTTTCTCTAATAATGAACTTGAAGTAACAATGTGGCCATAGGGAACTTCATAGCTACTCTCTCCTATGCAGCAGGTTCCATACTGTTTACCACCTGCTTTTACCTTTCTTCCTGCTCCATAACCTAAATTATTTTTTAAAACTTTATTATAAAAAACAAAAGCCAAGAGAATTTTTGAAAATGAACTGTTAACTGAAAATGAAAGTAATTAGGATACCTATTCTTTCCTCCCCCTCCTCCCCCTCCTCCCCCTCCTCCCCCTTCTGCCCCTCCTCCCCCTTCTGCCCCTCCCCTCCCCCTCCCCCTCCTC